>RBNI01003055.1:0-16772 GCA_003990745.1 Jimgerdemannia flammicorona
CCCCCCTCACTTCCTCTTAATTAAAGATCACTAGGCCATTAATTACCCCCATCTGTCCACCACTCTGTCTATAAATCTTTTCCACCAGATGGTAGTGACGCCCACCCTGGAGACCCCATCCAACCCATTACCCTATCAGTACATCACTCACCAACCTCTCTCATCTTAACAAACTCTCCTGCAGGCCCAGTTGCTACCTCTCCTCAAACACTAAGAGCCAATGTCCAGCCAGCCCAATATATACAGCTAAAACCCACCCTATAGTGAGCCATTCATTGCCCACCCCTCTCACCAACCTAGTTCTCAGATCCTCCCAGTGACCTCTCTCCCCATCTGGTCTCCTCTTTACACCCAGCCGGTCCCCTACTGCCATCCAAAAGTTCCCCAGAACCTCACACTCTCCCACCCAATATTCTGGTGTCTGTACAAATTCCCCAATTTATCCGATATTATAGCATATCTCACATTCCAAATTCTCTCTTCTTCTCTTGTCCTTATACAACAGGGCCACTAGCCCTAGGTCCTCACCCACTAACCCCTCAAAAGAACTAGATCACAGAGGGCTGCCATCTCTCCCAACACCCCAGGGATCTGCACTATCTTCTTCCAAAAGTCCCAAGATAGACCATTCTCTCCAGGTATCATACCAAGCTTAGTTGCTACAAGAACTCTCTGGATCTCCTCCTCTTAGACTAAAAGGATCAAATTCCCCAGGCCCTCTACTCGTGGTGACTCCCAGTTCTCCGGATTGTCTCCAATTGCCTCTATATAAGCACCCCCTTCCTCCTCACTCTACAGACTCCACTATCACTCCTTCAGCAACCCTAAGATCTATTGCATACCATATACAAACTCCCCCTCAGCATCAAGGACTCTGTCCTACCGATGGTGCACCCTTCTTGTCTGGAGGAGTCTTGATAAGTATCTCGATGGCCTCTCCTCCTCCTCAAGCCCCTACTACCTCAACCTAGCCATCATTCCTTTTATACATATCTCCTCCTTCTCTTACAATACCTGTTGCAGCTCCATTATCTCTAGTCTAGCTTGTACTAACTACTAATCA
This sequence comes from Jimgerdemannia flammicorona, assembly GCA_003990745.1. Lineage (NCBI taxonomy): Eukaryota > Fungi > Mucoromycota > Endogonomycetes > Endogonales > Endogonaceae > Jimgerdemannia > Jimgerdemannia flammicorona. The sequence goes on from RBNI01003055.1 coordinate 1,064, forward strand.
TCTATCTCATCTGAATTTATCAACTCAGCCCATTCCATCTGCAGTCTAACCAGCCTTTTGAAAGCACATCTCACTCTTTTCCTCCTCCTCCTCCCAGTATCTCTACCAACTTCTTTCCAGTAAACCCTCACAGCCTCTTTTAACTTCATCCACCAGATATCCACTTATAAGCCCTCATATATCCAGCCTATGATCTTCTCCTGAATGTCCTCCACTCAAGGGTCCCACAATATCTTCTCAGCCAGCAGAGAGAAGTTAAGGTGCCAATGTCTGGATCCATCTCTACTCTCCCCAAACTGCCCCTACCCTAATAGTCCCCAATGGTCTGACCATGGGTACCACTCCACCTCTAGAGTTCTCTAAACATTCAGGCCCCAGCATTTGGCCATCAGTATCCAGTCAATTCTTGTACCTAGACCATTCATCCAATGTGTATAGATCCTCCTTTCTCCCCACTGCATTCTTCCTATATCTTCTAAAGAGCTAAGGTTCTCTACCTTCTCTCATGCATTCAGGCCACCACTCCTTCTACCAGTACTCCTTCCTCCATCAGTTCTATCTAACTGAAGATTCTGCACCATATTGAAGTCATCTTTCAGAATATCCACCCCATCCTCCAAGAATGTGCCCTCCTTCAAAAGTCCCTGAATCTATGCAATCTGCTCACCCCTAGCTGCTGGGTAGTAGTAAGATCCAACTCTCACTGACTCCCACCCAGGTCAACACCATTTCCCCTATACCAAATGGTCACCCCAGCTCCTGATTCTACCAAGATCTCCTTTACCCCTCTACACCAAAATTGCCACTTTGTCAATCCAAGCTGTAGCCCCTCTCAATTCTCTAGCCCACTCTACTTGATCCACCTCATCCTCACAGCATATATCCTGCAGCAGAAAGAGATCAGCCTCCAATCTCTTAAGCCAAGTAAAAATGTTCTTCCACCCCCCAGATCCCCATAACCCATTTATATTCAGAGAAAAAATATTAGTTATACTGTTCATTAGGAAGAATGTTTAGAAGTAGTATCCTGCTCATCCTCTATAAGTTTACATCCCTCCCTTCTTGAGCTATGTCCAAGTTATGTTCAGTAGCCAATCTCTCTTCTTCAGCCTCCCTTGTCTCCAATCCAGCCAGCAGTTTGGCCATCTCCCCATTATCCTTTTCTTCAAATTCTTCATGATACTCCAGGCAGGCCTCCTGCTAGAGTTTCAGCCTATAATGCTCTGCCCAACAGAAGGTGGCCCTCTCACCAGCAATAATAGCCAGTTCTGCCTCCTTCTCCTTATCAACCTCATACCCCTACTCCTCCAGAAGAATCACAAGTACCTCCACCTTCAGCACCTCCACCATTTCATCATCATGCAGAATCCATGCTCAATGCTCCTCGCTCATAACTCTCAAGTCTACTTCTCCCAACTCTTCAGCCACAAAGTTGTTCACATCTAACATATCTACAATAGGTTCTTCACCTCCTTCCCTCCTGGTATTGCTGGCCTCCCAGCATCCAATATTATGGTATTGGTTCCTACACTCACCATCTCATCCCACCCCTCCTCTGGGACATCCACCAGCTCCTCCTCACTAACTGCCTCCACCTGTCTCTCTTGCACTACATCAGGAACTCCAAAGTGAACTTGCTGGACACCATACATTAGCACATCCTCCACCACCTTGCTCCTCTCAGCTAGATCCCTTCTGATAAGAGGAGAAGGAGTTCCATCCAATTTCTCTTCCCAGACCATAAATGTACCATCAGCATATGAGTCATTACATGGCATCTTCCTGACTCCATCCAGACCCTCCTCCCCATTCCCTACTCTCTTACTAGTCCAGACACTCACCTTGACCCCTCCAGACTCTTTAGCTCTACTAGCATCCTTCTTTATCTCTCTGTCTATGCTCACCAACAACTCTCTCTGTCTCTTGCACCCTTGAGCCCTCTCCCACTGCCTCTTGTCTATATGGATATACTTCTATTCACAATTTCCAAATATGTAGTCTCTTCATACATTTTCCAGGCCTTTGCCCTCTGCTCAACTACTCTGCTCAACTTCTTGAGGGCCTCCAGCAGATCCTTCTCCTCCTCCTCACTCTCCTTCACTCTTGATATCTTACAGATGAAGGCCTCCCACAATATAACTGAAGGCCAGTCACTCATCTTCCCAGTGACCTCTCTTTCTGCCAGTCTAATCCTGATATCAATATCTCCTATTCTGAAAGTGGTCCCCTCTCATATCTGAAATACAATATTGACCACATCTCCAAACTCTGCCATCACCTTCTCCACCCTCCTCCTAGTCTCAACCTTCATCTCTGTAGGCACCCCCTTCACCAGAAACTGAGCCACACTGGGGTCCTACCTTAAACACTACACTATAGGGACCACCACATCTTCTACTACTACTCCAGTCTTCAAAGCTTTCTCCAGTAGACCTGTCTCTCCAAAACCCACCTCAACCTCCTCCTCTAGTCTCTTCAGAAACTTTACTGATACAGCCCCAGTTACTTGCTCCAAGATAATCTCCAGAACCATTCTTGCCATCATAGCCAAGACCCTGAAATACAAGGTCACTGCAAACTCTGAGATCAACTTCCTGAGTAATAGTGCCACTGCCAGCCCCATCATACTATCTGCTAGGTTCTTCTTTCTCTTGGGCCCACCTGCCCAGCCCCTCTATCAGCAGTTACATCTGGATTTTTTTCCAGATTTCCAGTCATACCACTATCAGCAGTCCTCTCCCTACTCTCAGCTACTGCTCTATTAGTCCTAACCCCCACCAGCTAAGGTCCAGCACCTCCTACTTCTCCTTCCCTCTACTTTCCCTTCCCCTCCATCCATCCACCATGAGATCCTATAGGCCATCCACTATTCTTTAATATATCTGTAAAGCTCCTCCCCTGCTGTCCTCCTACTCCTTCTCTAGCACCACTACCACTGCCTGAACCATCCTACCCACTCAGACTACCAAATGACCCCATCTCTAATCTATATCCACATCCAACATGTTGCCAGTTGAAGGCTCCAATCTAGTATACTTGTTGGTTGCCATTACCTTAGTACCTTTCTCTAATAAATGCTTAAAAGTGTGTTGTAAAAGTATATATAACATGAGTGGTAACTGAGAAAGGTCTGGCAAAATTCTATGACTGCTATTTATATAACTATGCTATATCAGAAATTGGGTTCAGATACTACAATCAAATATCTAATTTCTCTAATTCATGTTCCTAATTCAGATCAACTGTCATAATATATAGTTTTTTTTTAAATTAAAAAAAAGTTAAATATTTAATATAAAAATTAATATATATTTTTCTAATAATTTATTATATGATTTTTATTGATTTTATAAATACTTATAGAGATTGTTATTTTTATAATTAAATTTAGCTATAATATAAAATAAAAATTATATATATAATAAAAGAGATATTTCAAAATCTGATAAATATTAAAATATTTAAATAAAAATTATATTAATTATAAGTCTACTTATATAACTTAAACTTTAGAAGAATATTAATATGAAATTAGTAATTATATACTTATAAGAGAATATTTTAAATATATAATATAATATACTAGCTCAATAAAAATAAATTACAAAATTGGAACTACTATATAGATTAGCTTGATCCTCTAGTTAGTTTGTCAATAAGTAACAAAATGTTCAATAGTTTCCGATACAATTTGCAAAATATAGGTAATTTGAATAATTTTCATATTTGAATGGATTTTTGATTTTTTTATAAAATAGATTGTAGTAATTTCTATATAGTATAAATAATTTTCTTTATGAATAATTTCTATATTGTATGATAGTTTTTTCTTAAATAATTTTAGTATAATTATCTTAGCAATTGTGATATAGGTGATATAGTGGACTTTCTTATTAGATAGATAACTCAGGTAATATAGAGTCTTTCTAAATTAGTAGACTTCTAACTTTATCTGATAAGTATACCAAAATATAACAGATTTCTCTTCTGACTTATCTGCTAAGTAGACTAAAAATATAGCAGACTTCTGTATATTAAATAGTAAACTAGAATGAGAATAAGGCAAAGTTCATAATCTTCTAAGTATTGTAATCCTTTTTAGATTAAGTAGCTTTTGATAGGTATATATATATCTCTTAAAGTATATTAGGCAGACTTTTCTTTTGCTTTTGATCTTTTCAGACTAAGGTTTATTTACCCTTAGCTCAGAGATATTGTATACAGTTGTGATCACTATCTAGCTACTATGTAGCTAACTATAAATATATAGTAATATTATTTTAAAGAAGAGATAATTAGATATGTCTACTGAGCACAGGTATATCTGTTGGCCACAAGTGTGTCTGATGAATGCAGATATATTTGATAGATATAGATATATCTGATAAGTATAAGAGTGTTTTTAGAATTTAAAATAATAAATCTTATATAGTAACTTTGGCTAATTATATAAGTAATAGTATATATAAGTAACTAAGTATGAGTAACTATACTATTCTGAGTATTTATATTATCTGATTATACTATATTATTTACTTATTATATCAGTCCTACTAAAGAGTAGTCTGATCTCAGACTATTCTTTATTTTATTTTATTTTATTTCTTTCTATAAGTACTAGATCTCTTTATAAACTAATTAATAACAAATATATAACATCAATAGCTCCAACCCAACCCTATCCTACTCCACTCTAATATACTTTCTCCCCCCCACTACTTCTCTTTTAAAAACTATCAGATCATTAACTATCACAACCTATCTACTACTCTGCTCATATATTCCTTTTATCAGATATCTATAGTGATACACTTCAGAGCTCCACTCCCTTCATCAGTCTGACAGAATATCCACTATTAACTCTTTCTATCTTACTACTCTTTCCCCCAAAATCATCTATCTACTAACCTCAAATACATATAGTGAGTGTCCAGCTAACCTCACTTATATCACTAACATCCACTAAACTATAAGTTACTCATTATTAATATAACTCACCAACTGCTCTCACAAGTTATTTTACCTCTCTTTCTCCCCATTATCTTATCATTACAACTCCTGATAACCCCTAACTATTACCTAGAAGAGACTAAGTACTTTGTACTCTCTTTACCAATATTCTAATATCTGTATAATTCTCTACTCTTATCTAATATTATAGCAACCTCTGTATTCAAAAACCCCTTCTTCTATCAAGTATCTCAATCTAAAGTTTAATATGATATTTCTTCTCAAAATATACAACTACACTATATAGAACCTTAGAGAAAGCCACTACTATACCTCAGTACTCTAAGACCAGACTCTTATTCAGTCCTATGACTTGTTAATATCTTTCAACTGTCAGCCCACTGGTCCAAAATCCTGTCCCAACTCCTGTTAATACTCAATACCAGCACTAATATTAAAGTTTAATACTGATGAACCATCTAATAGAAGTCTGTCACATCTCTACATTATAGGTGTCTATTGTACCTCTCCCTTATCATCTCGCTATCATAGACTAATATAGTGAGCCCCCTCTACCACTCTCTACCAGAATTCTCTATACTGTAATTGATTACTATCTCTCAGTCTAACCATTAACAATAAATTACCAGATGATCCTCTAAGAGAGAACCTTATTTCTCAGAATATCTGTATTAAAGACACCTACTCTCTACTCTATAACTTAAAGGCTCTCTTCATTCACTAAACTTAGAGATAATATAATCTCTTCAGAAAGTTCATCAGATCCAAATCTCTCCTATCTATAAGAGCTGCCAAAATCTCCCAATATATCTGACCCCACCTCTCTACTCAAATCCAGTCCTTAGTCATCTTCAACAACCTCTTCACCACCTATACTAGAAAGTCCAAGTGATATACCAGATACTATAACTTCAGTAAATAGTAGATATTAAGAATTGACATATCTGATAAGAGAAATTTAGCACCCCTCTAACTCTAAAGAGTCACTCTCTATTCTACTACCTTCTTTTTATATCAAACTCTGGGAAAGACTGATCTGTATACTGATAGAAAAATATATATCCAGATACTATACTATCTTCTTAATAGAGACAATAGAACTCACAATGTCTCTGCTTACTAAACATTTCTCTAGTACTACTATCTCACACTTATATCAGTTGAGCTTAGTCCTAGAGTACTCCTTATATCAGTCAACAGCAGCCTTTAGCTCACTAATATCAGAAACAGAGCCAAGCCCCACTACTATATTATCTGCAAAGGCCCCAATCTTCCAGACTATCTCTAAGTCTAAAAGTCCCAATACTCTATAGTGAATTCTGTTTATCAAAGACTTTAATAACAGTATATATAGAATAGAGAACAGGAGATCTCTCTGAGAAACATCTCTCTCTAATGAGAATAAGATATTATAATGTCTATTATATAAGATTACTATCTTGCTTTTCACTAAAAGACTGATTATTAATAATTAGAATTAGTAAGAAATACTAATCTACTCTAATATCTTTTTTAGCCAGACTTGCTATACTCAATAGTAGGCCTTCTTCTGATTTAGAAAGACTAATTAGCCATTTAGTTCAATAGTCCTTGCTCTCAATTATGCTGTATACTCAGGCTGTTTATTTATTATTAATCTACTATTAATAAAACTCCTTTAAACAACTCTCAACATCTATTGAGCCACCTTCTGCAACCATGCAATATTCAACTTTATAATTGACTTCCTGTCTATATTCAGAAGTATAATCAGCCTCCAGTTCTTTCAATTATCTCTTTTACTCTTATCTATATAAAGCAGTACTATCAGACTGAGATTCTGACTTCTAACTTACTCTCTAAACATAAGAACTAGGTTATATAGTTCCTTTATCTCTACTAAGACCCTTAGGACTCTCACTCACTACTTCCAAAAGTCTCAAGGCAGTCCATCCTCACTAAAAGCTATACTATATTTTGTAGTCAACAAGTTATCCAAAATTTCTTTCTCTCTAACTAGCTAAGTCAAATCTCTAAGGCCTACTAACTAAGAGTAGAGGGGAGATATGGAATGTGCAGAACTGGGGAGACAGATTGATCTGGGGTGAGTGGATTCACACTGAGTGGGAACCAGTTATGGTTGGATCCTGCTACTGTTCTGTGGTGAGGAGTGAATGGGTAGAGTGGGTAAAAGGTCTATAGGAAGATGGGACTCTAGCAGGGACTGTAGTGGATGTGCTTGGAGGAGACTTTAATATGGTCAGAGATATATTGTTGGATAGAACTGATAGAGGGTGGGAGGTGGAGAGTAGGCATAGAGGTTTGGAGGTATGGGAGGAGATAGGAGACTGAGTACTTTGGTAGATGCTGGTAGAGAGCTATGGGGTGACAGAAGGATATATACTTATTGGGTGAGTGGCCTGGAGATGAGAATCAACTGGATTTTGACAGCAGACTGCTGGGGTCTGGACGTTTGGAGGTCTCTGGAAGCCGAATGGTGTTTGTGGTCTGATTATTGGGGACTGCTGGAACAGGGACATTTTGGGGGAAGTGAGGATGGACCAGAATATTGGTACCTCAACTCCTTTCTGATAGATGATGAGGTACTGTGGGACAAGTGAGCTGAGGACATTTGGCAGAGGGTAGAGGGGTGGATAGGGAAAGGGGCCTCAGTTGGCATTCAGTGGATGAGGCAGAAGAAGGCTGCTAGGGTTTATTGGAGAAAGGTAGGTGCAAAGACTGGGAGATAGAGGAGGAAGAAGAAGGCATGGGCCTCTGCTAGATTGATGAGGCTGTTGAAAGATTGGGCAGATCTGGTGGCCCTGGAGAGGGTGGAGGATTGGAGATTACTTTGGGTAAGGGAGGTTGTGGAGCTGCAACAGATATTGCAGGAGGAGGAGAAAGTACAGATATAGAGTATGGTAGTGCATCTCCATTGGCAGGGGCTGGAGGAAGGAGAGAGGCCCTCTAAGTTTCTCACAAGGGCTCTTTGGGTGAGGAGGATTCAGCAGAGGTGGAAGGGGGTTCTCAATTCTGAGGAAATACTAGTGTATGGTATACAAGACATTCTTGGATCTCTGAAGGAGAAGTGGAGTAGCTTGTGAAGTAAGAAGGAGAGTGGGGCTGATGGTGCCTCCATTGGTGCTGCCTTGGAGGATTGGTACCTGCCACAGGCAGAAGGGCTGGGCAACCTGGTAATGCCAGTATAGGAGGAGGAGATTCACTAGATTCTTACTATGACTATATTGGGTACAGCACCAGGGGAAGATGGTCTACTCTGGGCATTCTGGAAGAAGATGGTGGACATCTCTAGTGTACTGAGAGAACTAAGAGCACTTTGTGATTTGGTATTGCAGTCAGAGAGATGAGTAGGGGAGTAGGATTTGGGGCTGGTGGTGCTGCTGTACAAGAACAAGAGAAGGAGGGGGGACTGGAGAAACTGGAGGCCAATCATACTTCTGGATATGGACAGAAAGTTGATTACTAAGATAGTAGTAGTGAGGCTACAGAAGGTGGCCCAGCAGATCTTGGGGGAAGAGCATTGGGGATTTGTCAGAGGCCAACTCATTAGGGATGGTATAGCTTGGATACATGGTGTTATTGAAGGGATAAGGGCCTGTGGACTAGATGGGTGCCTAGTTTACTTGGATCAGGAGAAGGCATACAACTATGTTTGGAGAGTCTGGTTGATAAAAGTACTGGACAGGATTGGAGTCCCTCATCAGTTTCAAGCAGCAATAGTTAGCCTACTAGAAAGGAGCAGGGCAGCCCTCATCTATAATGGACATTGAGGGGTGGCTTTCTCTTTGAGTAGGGGTGTTCCCCAGGGGGACCTATTGTTCTCCATTTTGTATGCTCTCTCCTTGGAGCCCCTAATGGATAGGATTCAGTAGAAGATAGGAGGGCTTTTGATTTATGGCATTGAGTGGAAAGTTTGTACTTTTGCAGATAATACGGTGGTTGGCCTGGGTTTGATTGCCAATGTGGAGGAGCTCAAAGAGACTATAGAATGGTATGAGGAGCACTCTGGGGCTAAACTCAATTGGTACAAGTGTGAAACAATAGTGTTGGGTAATGGACTGGGAGGGGGGGAGGTCATTGGAACAATTATCCCTGTGGAGAGACAGTGAGGTACTTGGGCATCTATCTGTCTATGTACAGGTCCATTCTTCCAAAACACTGGTGAGAGCAATGGGTGACTATCTGGGGGGAGGCCCTGCAAAGCTGGGGAGGCTGCTACTTATCTCTGGCAGGGTGAGTTTCCATCTTAAATACTTACTGGCTGCCAAAGTTGTGGTACCTGGCATACCATCTGGACTTCCTGGCATAGGTGGTGAACAGACTACTAAAACTGGCCAAGGGGTAGATCTGGGCAGAGAGAAGGAGTTAGATTAGCTGGGAAATTTTATCCCTACTGATGACTAGAGGGGGACTTGGGCTGGTTGACTTCCTGAAGAGGTTATACTGCCTGAGAGCATAGTGGCTGAAGAGAGCAGTTGAGCTGGGGGGAGGTAGCTGGGTTTCTCTGCTGAAGAAGGTCTGGGAGATGAGGTCCTTGCTGAGAGGTTCTACAGGAGATCTCCTGTCCTTGGTTGGGCTTCAGAATAATGAGCATATGTGGTTTAAGAGCTTCTGGTGGGGAGTTACTGATGGGGTACACTACATTGGCATTTGTTGGCAGGGAGACAAGGGTGATAGACCTTGGGGCCCAGCAATGTGGAGATGGGACTGGGTATTGCTGGGGGGAGCCCCCCTTTGTGACTTTGATATTAATGATGGAGTGGAATGCCAGAGGGGGTTGGGACAGGATATGTGGCTCAGCAGTTGGCAGACAGTGGGTGTTGGTGAAGAGTGAGACTGGAACAGGATCTGGAACTAGAGTGCTGAGGTTCGGTAGTAGCTATCACTGAAGTATTAGATGGTCTGGTGATATATTATGAGAAGAAATGTTATGCTCAACTTTTGCTCTAGCAATCTGGTAGAAGGCAGAACTCTTGACTGTAAGGAGTACTGTAATGTTAGATAGGAAGGAGGTTTTGTACAGATACCTGAATATTGGCTAGAGAAGTGTGAGGTGCTTAGTGAATTCTGGATAGTAGTTAGAAAGTGGCTGGGTATCATGCAGAGGGGGGATAGTGTGAGGAGATGGTGGGAGGATCTGCAGAATAGACTGGTGGGAGGGGTTGGAAAGGAGTGGCTTACTTTAGAGTAGGTTCTGACAGTATGGGTAGGTTTGACAGGCCACTGGCTGTATGTGTTTGAGGATAAGAGATGTCTAGGTTTAGGGGCACAATTATTATGATGTGAGGGACTGATGGAGGATACTCTGATGAGTTGGTGGCATGGCATGGGTGGGACCTGCAGAGTAGTCAGTGGCATCATTTAGTGAAGAAGATTTGCAGGCAAAGTGGGGAGAGGGCGGGGGTCATGAGAGATATGTAGAGTGATTTTCAAGCATAAAGGGATAAGAGGGAGGGGGTTCCTTATGGAGATTGAGTAGGGGGTAGAGATATTGTAAATGTATGCATACTGGTAATAAATGGCTAAGTCTGAGTGACTATAAAAAAAAAAAAAAAAAAAAAAAAAAAAAAAGAGAAAGAGTTGTCAATGACTACTGCCAAGAGACATTGGTTGATATGAGCATACTTGAGTGAGAGATTGATGCCATGAACAATGGTGTCGGAGGTGGCAGTAATAGAGACAGCAGATAGAGAAAAGAACTCACTCTGTGGATTACTAAGTGGGCTATAAGAGCTAGTGGGAGTAGAGGTAGGAATTGCTGTTGGAAGAGAAGGCACAGAGGTGATAGCTGCTGATTGAGATACAGTGGTGTGATCAATGAATGATTGATTCATGATGGGGATAGTGGGATTGCTAGAAGAGTTGATGTCAATTGATAGAGTTGGGGCTGGGATATCAATAATAGTCATAGCTAGGCATATATAGAATAGGTGGAGCAGCTTGTCAATATAGCAGTCCTGGGCAGAAGTGGGTTCTTGCAGTGTAATAATGCTGGCCTCAATGGAGCTGACAGAAGGGAGCAGCAGAGCTGCTGATATAGACTGCTCCAGAGTGGGAGACTGTACTTGAACAGGAGCCTTGGATATTGCATGGATGGAGAGCTATAAAGAGCATTGGGGGGAAGTGGAAGTTGCTTCTTATAGCAGATTTTCGAGATATATAATCAGGGCACTGATGTCAGGATTATTATTATCATTGGGGTCATCTTATAAAAAGCAAAGCATATGTTTGATGAAAGGAATATTGTAGTGGAATGGGCAGGATGTGAAACTGAGTTCATGTTGCCCTTTAGACATATTGGAAGAGTCATGTCAGCATAGAGGACAGGAGTTGATAGCGAGCAACATTGAGGTGGAGTGTGTAGTGGATATGATGTAATTAGAAAAAGTGATACAAATATATATGAAAGTGAATATGAATGTATATTATAGCACAAAGAGTAGCATATAGTATATGGAACACTGAATTAGATAGTGTTAAGTGAAGAAGACCAAAAAAGGAAATGTATGCCCACTATATAGCCCAAAACAGAGATAAGGTATATGGCACCAAAGACTTAAGTACCTAAGATATTTCTGCATCCATTGACCTATAGGTTTGAATGAGCTCTCTCATAAGATTTTATTTATTATTTACTAAAAACTTGGTGGGGTATTATATATTCTCAATAGTATTTATAAATAGACATAGGTTCTATCTAGGATAATGAAGGCTGACTTTTTACTTATTGCTTCTGTGAGATTAATTTGGTAGAATTCTGAGTATAGATCCAGATTGCTATAATACTGGACTTCATCTTTCAGAATTATGAGAATATTACTGATAATGAGTAGTAGTTGGTAATTCTTCTTAGTAACTAGATTGAGTTTTCTATAATCAGTATAGAGTTTTGGAGTAGATTCTCCTAGTTTACTTTCTTTCTTTAGAGCTTGTATAACTAACAAAGTCTAGAGACTACTGGCTTCTTTAATGATACTGGCTTCTTCTATTTGTTTGATTTCTTCTCTAACCCATTCATGATAAGCTGGTAGAATGGGTCTTATCTTTTAATAGTTTGATTTAGTGTCAAATTTATCTATATTATAATAGTAGTACAGGGTCTTTTCTTTGATATTCTTGAAGTATTTGGTCAGAATATATTCTCAAATTCATAAAGTATATTCTTGAGTTCCTTTTTGAGTAAAAATTTATTTCTGATAGTATAGCTATACTTATTCATAGTTTTCTCCTTCTAGTGGTCTAGCTTAGTAATTTTAATACTAGTGAATATCTCACTTTTAGTAGATCTGAATTCTTTTCTTCTTCTTTCTATTTTCTCCAACTTTTGGACTTCTATGATCTCTGGCTAAAGAACTGGGAAGATCAATATTGATGCTAATTTGTCTTTCTTCTTGATTAGAAAGAGAATTATAGGATTGTAATTCCTAGTATTGAGTAGTATTTCTCTAGTATAATCTAAATTGATGTCTTCTTCTTTTATAGTAATCTTGTTCCTAGCCAGACTACTTCTTATCTTAAGAATTCTGATATGGTCTTCTAGAATAATTATCTATAGACTAGTTATAAGTAGGGCAGTTATCTGAAGTTCAAGTATGATTTCTTCTATTGTGGCTATATCTATTCCAGCTATATCTCTGATTTAAATTCTAGTAGAACTGTATCAGAGTAGATCTTCTATATCTTGACCTTGATTTCTTCATCATCACTATTCTCTAGAAGGGCTGGTGGTTTATAATTCTTCTCTTTCTTAGTTTTTTCTTCTTTTTTCTCTTTTATCTTTTTCTTGAAAGCCTTCTGTCTTTTTTAGTGATAGATCTTCTTGATTCTGCTAGTATACTTGTAGTAATTATTAATATACTCTATATAGTATATCTTGATTATATAAGAACTGACTCCTTATAGTACACATTTGTCTATAATCTTCTTATACCAGCTTCATTACTCATCCATTTAACCTTTCTCTTCTTTTTCTGAGTAGCTAGTTGTAAGCTTCTTATTGCTCACTTTCTCCTTTCTCAATTTCAGATAGAACTTCTTTATTGACATTAATGGGAATTTATAACTTCTGTTTATGTTGAATAATCTATATCTTCTGGATATTGAGATCAATTATTTTTCTGGCTTTATGAAGCCATTAGTTGCCAATGAGAATTTCATAGTTGATTATATTAGTTACAAAATTATATCTGCTGAGATAGTTGGTCCTCTGAACTTGATGGAAATATCTTAGATCTTTTTCAGAGATATGGCTCTTATTACTATCTACTATGATAAACACCAACTTGGTTACTTCTTTAATCTCTCATCCTAGGCAGTCCACTGCCTTCTTACTGAGGAGATATTCCCCAGCTTCTGTATCAATAATGGCTTCAAAAACTCTATCTTCAATTTGATATATTATATAGACAGATATTTTGTAATTATCTTCTCTTCTCCAGAACCTTCCTATATATTATTGGTCTCAGTTATCTTCAAAGCTTAGTTCTTGGTTATCTCAGTAAGTTCAAATCTCATTTGTTATCTAAATATAGAGATTTTTACTAATTGACCAAAGGTTATATTGATCTTTTATTGGCTAAGATCTTTGAAGATATTATATTTAAAGATCTGGATCTTGAAAAGCTTCTTCTTCTTTTCTCCTTTACTGGCCAGAGTAGTTTCTAAGAAGATATCTTCAACTTCTTACTCAAGCTCTATATTTTGGTCTATTTATTTAGTTATAATTTTATTCTCTATAGTTATCTCTATTTATCTTTTTACAGAATTCTTCTTAATCCTTCCTAGTGATCTCTTTTAGGGCTCTTTGTATATATCTTTCTTAGAAGTTTCAGTAGAATAGACTTCTCACTTATCTTCATCTAATTCTCCAATCTCTTTGAAGATGAGAGTATTGGCCTATTCTTTATTTTGGATAGAATTGCTTAGTTGGGCCATATACTTACTCTCACTTATATATTTATAAGAGTTATACTCCTCTTCTCTACAGCTATAGCAGATATCTCTCTTCTTGTCTAAGATGATAGCAAACTTCTAAACTAGATAATGATCTCTCTCTCTGACTTTCTTTACCATATCTGTAACATTTTAGCGTAGTTTATTTCTTTTCTCTGTCTTTCTTGAATATTCTATAACCTTCCGGCACTTTCCGCGTACTTAGAAATCCCCTTCTTGGCGCCGAGCATTAACTAGTACTTATTTAGTTAGTCACTGAATGTCCTGGAAACTTGTAGAACTTTATTTGTCATCATTTGTCATCTTTGCCGAGAACTTTCCTCTTGGCATTTTCCTTTGATTTCTCAGATCCTTCCGGATCCTTCTTTCAGATCTTGTATAAATATTCCCTTTGTTCTCATGAATAAAGCTTCAGAATATTTTCTCTCAGAAATCCTTCGAGAACACTTGAACCCTTAGTATCTCTCCAAGCTACTTAGGATTACCAGAACTAGTCGCTTCCTCATTTAGAAACTAGAACTGTTACACTTGGTAGCAGTGGGTGGTTACACCTAGCCTTATCAAGACACCTCTCAAGATATCAGTCACAACACTATGGAGGACAACGGGTGGAACCCTTCATACAGTACCTACAGTCCAGGCAATGCCTCATACAATCAGCAAGAAGAAGAGGAACAGCAAGACCCTACTCAGTCAAACAGGGCCATCGAGAGTCTTTTGCAGAATGCATTAGCTCAAATTGCTCAACTTCAAGAACACATGGAAAGAAAGGAAAGCAAGGCCTCTGCTCACACCTCCGCACCCCCACCGACATCAATACATCCAACAGCAGTCACTATCAAGCCTCAGAAGCCTGACACCTTTGATGGTCAAAGAGGAGGACTATCTACCGACGCCTGGCTTTTCCAATTGGAGCAATATGGAGAGCTGACCAATTTGGAAGAAGCAACACTAGTCCAATTTGCCGCCACACTCCTCCGAGGGAATACCGCAATCTGGTGGCGAAATCATGTCCAGAATACCAGATTCTCTGGCCGAATCAAGACCTGGGGCGAATTTGCTGATGCCATTCAAGGCCAATTCAAACCAGTCAACAGCACTAAGGCCGCGTGAGACCGTCTGGCAAATGTCAAACAACTCAAGTCTGTGCAAGCATACAATGCACAATTCCTGTCAATCCTGCTAGAATTACCACATATCACTGAAGACGAGAAGGTCGACAAGTACATCCGAGGCCTGAAAGGTCAAACCCGAGTTTGTGTTGAACTAGAAGAACCCAAGGACCTAGATACAGCAATGAAAATTGCTGATAGGTTTGATGTCATCACCTATGGTCACCACTTTGAACAGAAGAGACCACCTTTCAACAACAACAATAACCACAGAAGGGAGGAGCCCAAAGTCAGAACTGTTGGACCTGCCCCCATGGATCTAGACACCATTGACAAGAACAGGAAAGGCAAGCTTACCCCCGAGGAAAAGGAGCGCCTCAAGAAGGCTGGAGCCTGCTTCTTTTACCGTCAGCCTGGCCACATTGCAACCAAATGTCCCAAGAAAACTGCCAAACCAAAGAGGATTCTGGTCCTGTCCAAAGACACTCAAGGTCAACCAGTTGAACAAGAAGTTGTACTCAATTTCATGCAAGTCAACCCCAAGGCCCAGATCCCTCAAGCACAGTCAGAAGGAGCCATTGGTTTGGACCTTCAAGCAGTACAACAAGTCACCATTCCGGCACATGAGAGAAGGCTCATTCCAACTGGCCTTTCAGTCGAAATCCCCAAGGAAC
>RBNI01003056.1:0-16766 GCA_003990745.1 Jimgerdemannia flammicorona
GAGAGCTGACTGAGGGGGGGAAGGTGCTGGTGAGGGCTTCTAGGCAGCAATCTCATGGGGGTGCCTCTCCAGGGGTCATAGGAGTGAAGCTGGGGGGGTAGCGGCTGGGGCAGGTAATGCAGATGGAGGTGTGACAGGCGATCTTGAAAAAAATCTAGATGGGACTGCTGATGGTGAGCCAAGCAGTGGGAAAGGCACAAGACCCGGGGACCTGGCAGATGGCATAATGGGACTAGCAGTGGCACCATTACTCAAGAAGTCAAGCTCAGAATTTACAGTCATGATGTATTTCCGAGGCTTAGCAGTGACGGCAAAAATGGTGCTGGGGCTCATTGCTAAGCAGGTGGCAGGAGCAGTGTCTGTGATGTTTTTGAAGGGACTGGAGAGAGTGGAGGTGGGTTTTGAGGAGGTGGCACCACTGGAGAAGGCATTGAAGGTTAGATTAGTGGTTGGGGAGGTGTGTGTTCCAATGGCGCATTGTCTGAAGTGGGATCCCAGGGTGGTCCAACTGCTGGTGAAAGGAGTACCGACAGTGTCGGTGATGGAGACAAGAAAGAGAGTTGAGGATTTATGGCAGAGTATGGAGAGATGGTGGATATTGGATTCAGGATATGGGAAGGGACCTCACTCAGGACTGGCAACATGGATGTGAGGATTCGGCTGGCTGGGAAGGAAGCTTCTGGGAAGATGAGGGACTGGCCTTCAGCGATGGTCTGGGGAGCGATCCTGTATAAGGTGACAAGGGTGAAGGGTAGTGAGGAGGAGGAGGAAGATTTATTGGAAGTACTAGAAGAGCTGGGTGGTACTGTAGAGAGGCAAGCGAAGGCTTGGGAGGCTTTTATGGAGGCGAGGCATTTGGAGGTAGTAGATGGAAAGAGGATTTGAGTGACCAAGGAGCAGTGGGAAAGGGCTCAGGGGCATAAGAGACAGAAGGAGCTACTGGCGAAGATGGATGATAGGCCACTGGGGGATGCGAGCAAGGTGAAGGGTACAGGGGGAGCCGAAGTAAGTGTCTGGGCTGGCGAGGGGAAGGGGAAGGACAAGACAAAGGCAGGGGAGGATACAGCGAAGTACAGTAAGGACCTGTATACTGATGGTATGCTGGAGGTGTGGGAGGAGGAATGGGAGGGCTCCCCTTCCCCTTCCCCTCTTATCAGATGCAGCCTGGCTTTCCGAAATAGGGTGGTAGAAGATGTACCAATGTGAGGAGCCCAGAGGGTGCAATTCGGAGTTCCAGAGGTGGCATATAGGGGACAGATGGTGGAGGCAGGCGAGGAGGAACTGGTGGATGTCCCAGAGGTGTGGGATGAGTCTGCAAGTGCTGGAGCTGACACCACAATATTGGATGGAGGAAGGCCAGTGACTCCAGGTGGGAAGGCAGTGGAGAACTTACTGTGGATGTGCCAGATGATGAATAACCTGGTGGCGGAAGAGTTGGGGGAGGTGGACTTGTGAGTGATGAGTGATGATCATTGGGTAGAGATAATGCAGGGGAATGGAGTAATGAAGGCACTGAAGGCAGAAATTCTTGCAGTATACCTGGAGGAGAAAGGGTATAAGATAGATAAGGAGAGGGAAGCAGAGATAGCAGTCATTGCTGGAGAGAGGGCTGAATACTGCTGGAATAAGTGGCATGGGCTGCAGCTCTGGCAAGAGACATGCATTGAATACTGAGAGGAGTTCGATGAGAAAGCAGATGGAGAGATGAATGAACTGCTGGCTGGATTGGAGGCTCAGAGGGTGGAAGAGGAGGAGGTGGCTGCGGAACATAATCTGGACACGGCGTATAAGGAGATAAGCATAGAGTAGTAGAGATTGGTTAACAGTATAACATTTTTCTTATGAACAGTACAACCAACATTTTTTCTTTAAACATAAATGGGTTATGGGGTACTACTTGATGCAGAAATATTTTTACTTGGATGAAGGGATTGGAGGCCAATCTCTTCCTACTGCAGGATGTCTGGTGTGAAGATGACTCTGATATGATGGAATGGACATAGGAATGGGGAGGTGTGGTGATTTGGAAAGGCAAGGTTGGGATTTTGGTTCAGAAAGGCAGAGGGGAGATACAGGAGATGAGGAGCTGGGGGGAGAGGCTGGTCTGGGGTGAGTGGATTCGGGCAGGCTGGGAGCCAGTTACAGTCAGCTCCTGCTACTCCCCTGCAGTACAGGGTGAGAGAGTAGATTGGGTGAAAGGCCTACAGGAGAGTGGGATGCTGGCAGAGGCTGGAGTGGATATGCTTGGGGGAGATTTCAATATGGTTCGGGATATACTGTTGGATAGAACAGATGGAGGATGGGGTGCTGAGAGCAGGAGTGGAGGACTGGTGGTATGGGAGGAAGTAGAAAGACTAAGTACACTGGTAGATGCTGGTAGGGAATGCTGGGGAAATAGGAGGGTTTATACACATTGGGCAGGAGGTCTGGGGACAAGAATCAACTGGATTTTGACAGCCAGCTGCTGGGGCCTAGATGTTTGAAAGTCACTGGAGGTGGAATGGTGTCCATGGTCGGATCACTGGGGGCTTTTGGGACAGGGGTGCTTTGGTGGAAGTGGGGATGGGCCTGGACATTGGCACCTCAATTCCTCTTTGTTAGATGACAAGACCCAGTGGGATGAGTAGGCTAAGGACATTCAGCTGAGGGTGGAGAACTGGCAGCAGGAGGGTACCTCAGTTGGGGTTCGGTGGATGAGGATAAAGGAGATGGCCAAGATTTACTGGAGTGAGGCTGGCAAGGAGGCAGGGAAACTGTTGTGAACTTTTGGAGGAATAGGAGAGAGGAAAAGAGAGAGAGAGATATTTATTGATCACTCAAGTAACACGCTTTTACACGTTTGTTGATGATGTCACCCCAATGCTACTACACCACAAATTATCTATATCGATTGTGCTATATCGAGTTGTAACCTGTAATCTCAATACTCCCACTCAATGAGATAAAGAATGCAAATGAAACTGATCAATCTCCAGCTACAGCTAAGCAAAACAAAACATTACCAATGGGATGCTATCTAGATAACTGAAAAAGGTTGAAATTCCCTGCTTATAAGCATAAAAATAGGTAAGAGAAGTAGTGAAAAATAGAAATCCTGAGCAATGTTATAGGTTTCCATCACAAATATTTGCCGTAACACTCATTCTATCTGTCATTTCACCATAATATTTATTTTTACCCATCATTCACTATTAACTGCTTATCGCTCGTCATTACACCCATTCCTTGCATGCAAAAATCGAACTTTGCCTTTGGAAGGGCCTTCATCAGCAAATCTGCCACCATTTGCTCCGTAGGGATGTATAGCAGGTATATAGCCTCGTTTTCAATATACTCTCATATGTAATGATGCTGTATATCAATTTGCTTGGTCCTTGCATGATGTATAGAGTTCTTTGCCAAAGCAATGGTGGATTGATTGTCCTGTCATATAGTCATAGATCCTTGAGTGAATCCCAGATCTTTTAGTAGTTCACGAAGCCAGATGGCCTCCTTCATCACCGTTGACAACACTTGATATTCCACTTGCATAGATGACATCACCACTGATGATTGCTTACGAGTTTGCTACAAAATGACTCCACCAT
Organism: Jimgerdemannia flammicorona; assembly: GCA_003990745.1. Taxonomy (NCBI): domain Eukaryota; kingdom Fungi; phylum Mucoromycota; class Endogonomycetes; order Endogonales; family Endogonaceae; genus Jimgerdemannia; species Jimgerdemannia flammicorona. The sequence continues at coordinate 3,588 of RBNI01003056.1, forward strand.
CATCGAGATAGAAGAAATATCCTATTGTAGACCTTCTGTCATCCAAGTCTCCAGCCCAATCAGTGTCACACGTGCTGGAAAGGCTTACCATAACAGTACTCCCGCTTACTCCCTTATCACCCAGATTGAGCGTATAGCTCTTTGTGCCTTTAATGTACCTGAATATACGCTTGATTGCCATCCAATACAAGTTGTCATAGCACAATACATATTGCACCACTTTGTTGATTGCATATGCTAGATCAGGTCTCGTCTCAAGCATCAGATATATAAGAGATCCTACCGCTTGTTGATAGGGAATATCGTTGTTGTCGGGTGTATCAGACTTCTTTAATCTCACAGACGTCTCCATTGGTGTTCCGACTGGCTTACACAAGCTCATGCTGAACTGCTTGAGTATTGTCTAAATGTAGGCTTCTTGGCTTAGGTATATAGTACGTGCACTCCTGTCACATATGATGGATATCTCCAAAAGGAAAGATGCATCATCCAGATCTGTCATTTTGAACTTCTTGCATAGTGCTACCTTTACTTTGTTAATCTCATTTGTCATTCCAACCAGAATGATATCATTGACCCAAATTCCCAGATACACCGTTCCTGAGGATATATGACGAGTGTATAAGCATGGGTCTGCTTCGCATCATTTGAACCCATTCTCTTCTATGAGATAATCATTGATCTTTTGATTCCATAGCCTCACTGCCTGTTTTATACCGTAGAGGCCTTTGTGTAGTCTGCATACTAACTCCTTCTCATTGTCATAGAGTTCATATCCTTGTGGTTAAAGAAAGTATAGTTTGGTATCGACATCTCCATTTAGAAAGGCTGTCTTAATATCTATTTGATGTATCTCGTAGTCGTACTTGGCTCCAATCGCAAGAAGTATTCTAAGTGAAGTAAGCTTAAATACTGGGGAAAAGGTCTTGTCATAGTTGACCCCAATGTCTTGTGAATACCCCTTTGCCACAAATCGGGCCTTGTATCACTCTATGCCACCATTGCTATTACACTTGATTTTATACACCCATCAGGATCCTATGGCTGGTCGATTTGCCAGAAGAGGGACTAAGTCCCACATGTCGTTCTCGATGAGTGAATTATACTCCTCATCTATAGCCTTTTTCCACTCCTTTTTATCATTTGAATGAATGGCTTCGTCATAGTATACTGGCTCACCGGTCATTGCTATATAAGCACATTTGCAGGCATAGTTCACGTAATGTTGTTTGTGACGAGATGACTTATATGGGTCCCAGTAACTTCCCAGATCCGCTTGGACTTCATTGTCCATCCCAGACTTGTACTTTTTCTTGCCCTTCAGAGAGATATCCTCTTCATTATCTGAAATCTCCATAATTCTCAGTTCAGGGGTTTTCGTAGGTACTTGCGCTATTGATCTCGTTGGCATAGGTTGTACTGTTGTTGCCAGAATCGTTGCTGTAGTTTTCACGCTCACCGTCGGTATAGTTCCACTCACCATTGGATTGGTTACGGGTATAGGAATTTCTACACAAATTTCCTTTGCTTTCTCTTTGAACTGAACATCATGAGAGATGACTATACTATGCTTTTGCATGTTCCACAACCTATATGCTGACCCATCATATCTAAGGAATATATGCTTATCCACTTTAGGCTCAAATTTTCCTCTATTTCTGCTTTTATCCAATATGTAAGCCTTGCTTCCAAATGTCCATAAGTGCAAGACGTTGGGCTTAGATCCACTCCACAGTTCTTCAGGTGTAAGGTTATCATCCTTAGACTGTACGTCACTCTCTTTGCTTAAGGCTTGAGAAATGCATCGATTACGTATATACACCACTGTGTTCAATGCTTCAGCCCAGAAGGATTGCAGCAAACCAGCTGCATTCATCATCATTCGGGCCATCTTAACGATCATTCGATTGAACCATTCCACCATGCTGTTTTGTTGTAGAGTATAAGGAGCTGTTCTAATATTTCATATTCCATGCTCTTTTAAGAATTATTTAAAGGACTTATTTATGTATTCTGTCCCATTATCCGAGCATAGTATCTCTATCTGACATTTCATATCATTCTCCATGCTTGCCTTAAATTCATTAAATTTCTTGAATGCTTTGCTCTTTGCTGAGAGAAAGTACACGTGGGCCTTATTAGTGTAATCATCAATAAAAGTAATAAAATACTTCTTCCCAGAATGTGATGATGTACGCATGGGACCACAGATGTCCATATGTATAAGATCGAGTATGCCACTCACTTGTTTCATCCATTCCTGAAAAGACTTCCGAGAAGCCTTATTCACTGCGCAGTCATTGCAAAAGAAGTTTGGAGATGTACAGTTCGGCAATCCTTTCACTGAGCTATTCCTCATCATCCATTCTAAGCTTGTCTGGCCGATGTGTCCTAACCATTCGTACCATATATGCCAGGTGTCATTTGTCATTGCAGAGTGTGCCGATGTACCATTCGGCATGCCGTCAATTGCATAAAGATTCCCTCTTTTTGATGTATACATTAATTTCTTATTGTTCTTTAGATCGATCACCATTACTCCATTTGGGCATATATTTACTCCTTTGTCTCCTCGGGCCATCATTTGTCCTATTGAGAAGAGATTTTTGCCTATATCTGGAGCATATAGTATATCTGCAAAGGTGCCTGAGGGTTCTTTGACCTTTCTGTGCAAGTGTATTCTGACATTTCCTTTGCTATGAGCATAGATTACATTGTTGTCACCTAGTTTGATAGGTATGGGATGCTCAAACTTCTCATATGTAGAGAACCATTTGCGGTGCACCATCATATATTATGTTGCGCTGGAATCCATGAGCCAAACTTCTTTGCTGCACACATTAGCACTCATGCTTATGTTTGCATGTTGGCAGCTCTCCACCTCCACGAAAAACATCCTGTCACCACTCTGATTGTTGGTGTCCACGACATTTGCCTGATCACATTGGTCTTCCTTTTCCATCTTCTTTAGATTGCAGTCTTGAACGTGATGTCCGGGCTTATCACAGTAGAAGCACTTACTACCGAACTTGGTATGTTGACCATCTCGTTGACCTCGTCCTTTACTTGGCTTTCCTTTGCCTCGACCACGTGCGCCATAGAATGCTTTCTCGTCGTAATCTTCATTTGTGCTGTTATTCTGCCTCGATTCATCATTTAATAGGCTCATGATAATGTGCTTATAGTCCAAAAGCTTATTGAATTCCCGCATAGCAGATATGACCATGTTATATGCATCTGGGAGGCCTCGTATAAGAGCCAGGACCTTGTCTTCCTCTCTGATAAGGTCCACTGGCGTAGAAAGTGAGTTCACCTGATTTGTCAGATTGTTGACGCAGTTGGTAAATTTCTGAATACTCTCCTTGGGCTTCATCCATAGGGTAAATAATTGGCCCTTCAGGTGGAATCTGTTGGACATGGATGCTTATTGATGATGGTCACGTAGGGTCTCCCAGGCTTCATTCGCTGTCATAGCATCCATAACAAGTTTCATTTGCTCATTTGATAGAGTGAACATGATCTCCCTCAACACCTTGCAATCCTTCACTGGGTCATATCTCGTTATTTATGCCTGTGGCTTCCAATAGTTCTCTAGACCACATTCCTCCAAGAGGTTCCTCATATGGTACACCCATATGGCATAATCCTTACTGTCAAAGATAGGAATCATCCTTCTTGTTGTTATAGCTGCCACCGGAGAGACTGTGGTATCAACGCCAGTACCTGTTCCACTTGTGTTACTTGCCGGGCTTAGCACGGCAGTACTTGAGCTTGGGCTTCCTGGGGTTGACATCGTACATTGTAGTATAGCGTATATTAAAGAGGTGTGTATATTATCTGCTAACTGGGGCTTGTAACCTTTGTTGTGAACTTTTGGAGGAATAGGAGAGAGGAAAAGAGAGAGAGAGATATTTATTAATCACTCAAGTAATGCACTTTTATGTGTTTGTTGATGATGTCACCCCAATGCCACTACACCACAAATTATCTATATCAAGTGTACTATATCGAGTTGTAACCTGTAATCTCAACAGAAACAGAGAAGGCGTAGAGTATATTGAGCTTCTACTAGATTGACTAGGCTTCTGGAGGAGTGGGTGAGGATGACGATGTTGGAGGGCGAAGAAGATTGGAATTAATGATAGCGAAAATGGAGGTTGGGGAACTACAACAGGTGCTGTGGGAGGAGGAAGAGGCAAGAGTACAGAGCTTGACAGCATGGCTCTGCTGGCAGGATCTGGAGGAAGGGGAGAGGTCTTCTAAGTTTCTTACAAGGGCCCTTAGGGTGAGGTAGATATAGCAACAGTGGGAAGGGGTGCTGGACTCAGATAGTAGACTGGTGCATGGTGTACAGGACATTCTTGGATTGCTGAAGGAGAGATGGAGTGGATTGTGGAGTGAGGAGGAGGGTGGGGTAGATACCACTACCATTGAACAAATATTGGAGGATTGGCACCCACCATAAGTTGATGGGCTAGGTGACCTGGTGATACCTGTACAGGAGGTTGAGATCTACCAGGTTCTTGCTGTGACAATGCCAGGTATGGCACCTGGGGAGGATGGTCTACCCTGGGACTTTTGGAAGCGAATGGTTGAAGTTCCAGGGGTGATGGGAGAGATGCCAGAATTGTGTGACCTTATTCTACAGACAGGGAGGTGGGTGGGGGAGCAGGACCTTGGGCAGGTGATACTGATTTATAAAAACAAAGGAAGGTGGGAGGATTGGAAGAACTGGCAGCCGATAATGTTGCTTGATATGGACAGAAAGTTGGTGACTAAGGTGGTGGTAGCAAGACTACAGAAGGTGGCCCAACAAGTCATAGGTGTTGAGCAGAGGGGATTTGTGAGTGGTCGGCTCATCAGGGATGGCACTGCCTGGGTACATGGAGTTATTGAAGGAGCAAGGGCCTGTGGACTGGATGGGCGTCTGGTCTTCTTGGATCAGGAGAAGGCATATGACCAGGTGTGAAGAGTCTGGCTGGCAAAAGTTTTGGATAGAATGGGGGTTCCACCACAATTCTGGTCAGCAATAGTTAGCCTACTGGAAGGGAGTAGAGCTACACTTATATATAATAGACATAGAGGGGTAGCATTCCCCTTGAGTAGGGGGGTGCCCCAGGGGGACCCACTGTCCCCTATTTTGTTGCTCTTTTCCTGGAATCTCTTATGGATAGAATTCAGAGGAGGATAGTGGGGCTCTCTGTCTTTGGCATTAGATGGAAAGTTGGGGCCTTTGCGGATGACATGGTAGTGGGCTTGGGTTTGATTGCTGATGTTGAAGAGCTCAAGAAGACTGTAGAGTGGTATGAGGAGAACTCTGGAGCTAAGCTAAATTGGCATAAGTGTGAAACAATGGTGCTAGGCAATGGCCTGGTGGGAGGGGAGGTTATAGGAACAATTGTCCCATTGGTATTCGTTGGAGGGGGAATGAAGGAGAGGAGGACTGGGACCCCGCTATGTGGAGATGGGATCGTATACTGCTGAGTGGTACTTCTTTAATTGAGTTCGACATTGAGGATGAAATGGAATATCAAAGGGGACCGGGCCAGGATCTGTGGCCTAGCAGTTGGCAAGGAGTTGGAATTGGCAAAGAGTGAGACTGGTATGGTGTTTGGACCTAGAGTATTGTAGTGAGAAAGTGGATGCTGCTGAAGTACTAGGTGGTCTGGTAGCACATGCTGTGAAGGAATGTTATGCTCAACTTTCGCTCGGGGCACCTTGTCATAGGGGGTTGCTTCAACTATGAGGAGTTCCATAATGTAGGGCAGGAGGAGGGTTATGTACAGACACCTGAACATTGGCTAGGAGAGTGTGAGGTGTTGGGGAATTTCTGGCAGACAATTGGGGAAAGTTTGGGGGTACGGTATAGGGGAGATGAAGTAAGGGGGAGGTGGGAGAACTTGAGGGATAGATTGGTAGGGGAGATAGGGAAGGAGTGGCTTACCTTGGGTTGGGCTTTGGCTATTTGGGTGGGGCTGGCCAGTCATTGGCTGTTTGTTTTTGAGGATAAGAGGAGACAGGGCTTGGGGGACCAGTTGCTATGATGGCATAGGCTTATGGAAGACACCTTAATGGGCTGGTGGCTTGGTTGGGGGCTGCAGAGTGGTCAGAGGCACTGCTTAGTGGAGAAAATTTGTAAGCAGAGTGGTGGGAGAGTTGGAGTAGTGGGTAAAAGGGTGATTTTTATTCATTAGGAGGTGGGGAGGAGTCCACTTATGGGGATTGGGTAGTGGGTGGTGATGATGTATACTTATTCATAGACTGGCACTAATAAAGAATGGAGTCCAAGTGACTTTAAAAAAAAAAAAAAAAAAAGAAGCTATAAAATTAGTATTCATTATAGTGTGACAAACCATGAAACATAACAATCTCAAAACCTAACCAGGTGATGTGAACATTAGCATAGCATAGTAATTAGCAACCATTGTAGTGGAAAATATATAAATAACCAGTTAGCCAAAGAATGAAATAATATGAACAGTGGCTGTCCCCTGGACAGTGGCTGTCTGCTAAACAGTGGCCATCCACTCAAAAACACACTATAAATAGCAAATCTATAGTTAGTCAGATAGCAACCAGATAGCAACCAACTTGTATAAATTACCCTAGAGACAAAAGTGAATAAACCTCAGTCTGAAAGTTGAATACAAACCAAAGCAAAAGTCAATTATCTGGTATACTTGAGAGAAATACCTGCCAAAGCCACTTGATCCTGAAGGAATTAGATTGCAATACTTAGGAGATACACCTGCCAACGAGCCACTGCTAAGAAGTTATGAGCTTGGTTCTCTTCTCTTCCACTCTAGTCCACTTTTCGATATAAAGAAGAGTTTATTTTTGGTTCACTTGCTAGATAAGTCTGAAGTTTGCTGCCAGGTTCAAGGAAGAACTTTACTGCCATTTCCAAGTTATCTGCCATATTCCCAGAAGAGCCTGATTTGGAAGAACTTACACCATCTGAGTTGTTTCCCAGTCAAAGCTACCGCTTTCAAGTTATCTGCATTCCCAGTTAAAACTGCCATTTCCGAGTAATATTCCCCAAGGCCTGCCGATTCAGGAAGAATTCGTGACACCTGAGTTATCCGAGTTGCCTGAATTATCCACTGCCAGGTTATTCATTATTCCCAGTAAGCCCGAGGAGAACCCACCACCAGTACAATTTCCAGTAAGAAGGATCCACACCATCCTCTATTCCCAGTGAGCCAAATTGAGTTACCCACCAAATTACCAGAATGTCCCACATAAGGAATCTGCTGTACTACACAGAGATTGCTGCTACCCAAGAAAGAGAACCACTAAATTGCTAGACTGTCACACTCAAGAGATCATCACACTATACAAGAGATTGTCAAGCCGGAAATCGCATACTTTGGAGATTGTCTTACTACACAAAATTGTGGCATTCTCAGTTGACCCAAATAAGAAACCCAGTCATGCTACACAAGATCGTCATGCAGAAATCGCATAAGGAGAACTACCAAATTGCCAGACCATCACATATAAGGAAGATTGCCACTACACCTGGAGAACCAACTCAATAAGGAAACCACTCATACAGTATCCAGATCTTGACTATTATACTTCTAAACACCAAGAACATTTTGTTGCTTTTAACAAAGTAACTGGGGCTCAAGCCAAACTACATCAACCCTCAACTTTGTAATTTGTCTCCATTGAGTCATGCATGTTACATTTGGGAGCTCAACCAGGAAAATTTCAAAATCGATGTAACTTTTCAGCTCACAAGAACTCATAGTCAAACTGGATACATTTGATATAACACCAACCTCTGCTACTACAGGAGAACCAGTTATCATCAGTATCTGGACAGGAAGAGAAGTAATTACATCAAGACTTACCAACTACCCAGCATCAGAAGGTTCCTAACCAGAAGGCAGTACAGCCTAAAATCCCCAACCAGATCAACCAGACAATACAGGCAGCCCTGCTAGAGATTTCACAGAACTTGCACAAGAACTAGAAGATCTTATCACATGAAACTTAGACCTCACAGCCAGACACCCCATACTAGTCCCATCAATCTCACCAATAGAACTCTTACCACAACCTCTTGCAGAGTTGGAAGTAGCTCTTACAAGGATACCTAGATTTATTCCACTTTGTTCAAGGTCCAGAACACTATCCTCAAGACACCCAAGCACCAACATCTCTAGTAACGGTTCAGAAAGTGAATCAGAATCAGAATCTGAACCTGAACCAGAATAAGAAGAAAGTGGCAATGAAATGGCCACCTCATTACCAACCTTTACAGGATACCCAGAAAAAGACCCCAGAGAATTCCTTGATGGAATTGAAGGAATTGCAGCCTTAAGGAATCTCTCAGATGAAAGAAAAATTGCCATCTACAAGGCCCAGCTCAGAGAACCAGCCAGAGGAATTTTCTATTGAACAGCAAATAATGCAGATTCAGAACTGGCAAGACAGATACAAGCAGCAATGTCTTATGAGCTAGAATATGAAGCCATAGTCACTAGCTCATTGAAAAGTATGCAGGAAATGAAACCTACCACAAGACTCAAGAATCCATCATCAGGATGAAGATGAATCTTGGAGAATCACCCAGAGCCTTCTTCACAAGAATCCAGAAGAGAATATATGCTGCTGGATTCAATGCCACCAACCAGGATATCATAGGTCCAATGATCTACATGAATGGAATTCCTCCAAACATTGCCCAGCATGTCTGAACTCTAGGCATCAGAAGGTCTGAAGAGCAAGTAGATGCAGTCCAAGGATTCTTTAATGTCAGACAAGAAACTACCTGAAGTGATCATGATAAGAAAGAAGATAAAGAAGACATCCTGGTCAAAGCCCTATAAGGACTCCTTCAAGGACAAGAAAGATCTGAAGAAAGAAGGCCAGCCAAGGAAGGAAAGAAGGACAGAAGTGAAATCTAAGACCTCAGCTCCAAGTTGGACTGATTGGTTGGACAGATTGAAAAACTCACCACATGCAAAAATCAGAGCTACCAAGACAACAGAGGATATCCATCACAGAGGAGCCAAGGTTATCTACTAAGAGATAACAGGAATTACCAATAAGAGGAAAGAAGATATCCTATCTGAGATAGAGCCCAAGTACAATACTTCTACTGTAGACAATTTGGACACTATGCTACTGAATGTGACAATAAAAGAAGTTACTGAAGAGACTCAGAACCACCAAACCAAAGGAATGACACTCAGTACAAGAAGACTGAAGCTCATCCTGTTGAAGATTTCAAAGAAGCAAGCAATAGCAAAGACTAAGTGACCTAGACTTATATCCTACCAAGATTACCACCTGAAAGACAGTCTACCCAGCAGAAAGGAGGAAGAGACCTATAGGAAGGCCATCCAGGAACATCAGCAGAAGAATCATCCAAGAAGAAGATAAAGAACATGAGGAGGAACAAGTTGAAACACCTCCCCAGACCCCTTCACCTTTTGTCTCTGAGACAAATGAGCTGCCACCAGGAGATGAAAAAATGGAACAAGAAGAATGGGAACCTGCCACCCCAAAGTCCAAGAAAAAGTACACCCCAATGATCATGTCTAGAGATATCTACAATGAAGCCTGACAGAAGATTCAAGAAGCCAAGATGGAAGTCCCTCTCTTGCAGTTTCTGCAACTGATACCAGCTGGAGTCTGAAACAAATTGCCAAGAACCATCAGGTCTAGCACTGGCCAAGTCCCAATTCCACAGCAGAAACCAGCTCCCATCCCTATTCAAGTAGCAGAAAGACATATCAGCACCTACCTACATGGAGATATTAGAGGACAAAAGGCAAAAATATTCATAGACACAGGAGCAGCTGTCTGTATCATTACCAAACGGTTTCTGGACACCCTCCAATGGCCCATTGATGGACCATCCAACCTCAGCATTATAGTAGCAGATCGAGCCAGAACCCAACCCCTTGGAGAAGTATGAAATATCACTATCTCTCTTGGACACATTCAGTTCTCTATCCCAAAAGCTGTTGTCACCGAAGCTATCACCTATGACATAATTCTTGGCACCAACTGGATGAAAGAAATGAATGCAGTTGTTGATATTAGTCAATAAGTACTCAAGTTTGACTACCAAGACAAGAAGTATAGAGTTAAGATAACTAGTTATGAGCAATCACAGAATATGAAGAAGGTCACTATTCAGGAAGAATATGTCAGCAGTAAGGAGTCTACTACAGAAGAAGAAGAAGAATCTGAAGATAGAAAAGATCCCAGACTCAATCCCTGGATTAACCTGATAGATGATAGACCAGAAGACAATGTGTGGGCTAAGAATACCATCCCTATCACCATTAGAGCTATTGCAGGAGAAATTAAAGGATGCCCCACCTGCCTCAAGAGATACAAGTGTCCTGAGCATTCCTCCAAGATCATGGGAACAAGAAAATCCCCTGGTACTGCCTGCCCCAAGTGTAGAAGGAAGAAGAAGAAATGCAGACATGTTCCAGAAATACCTGCAACTGAAGCAGCAGAAGTACAAGCAATCTGGGGCCAAGAATCACCTGAGGAAGAGGAAACTTTAGACCAAGAAGTTCCTGAACAAGGAGCACCTGAAGAAGAAGAGGTCCCTGAACTCATCTCATGGGATGACTCCCAATGGACACCACCTGAAGACAATGACCCTTGGAATATGGAATAAGGACCCAGTACAATCATCATTATCCCAAAAAAAGAAACTCACCAAGAAAAGGCTTTTCAGCTAGGAAAATGTCAACACCAAATGGTCTTCCACTCTCTCTGAGACTTCTGCTATTAGTGCCATCTACTAGACCAACAGAAGAGACAGAGATCCCAAAGACCAGAACCTCCAACCACACTTGCACAGTCAACCACCTTCCAAGAAGTTATCACAAGATTACAAAGTTGATTTAGGAGACAAGGCTTCTTCACCTGAATGGACATATACCCCTTGTCTACCCTTTCCCCAACTTATGACCAAGATGGGTACCGATTCCTGAGATAACAAGATATCAACAACTGAGAACACTATTTCAGAGCAATGCGATATTGCAGCCATGGAAGACACTCAGATTACTGAGACTGCAGATATCAGAAGATCCACCTCAGTTATGACATTGCAATCCATACTTTGAAGAGAGGAGACAACAGAGGTCAGATCTGAAAAAGCCAGACCAAGAAGCCAGGAAGAAGAACCCTCAAGATCTATGATTTGGGAGAAGACATCCTGACTCTCATCAGACATGCAATCCACCAAGGATGGGCAGAAGATACCGCCAACTTCATGGAAGCCCTAGACCCTATGGAAGAAGAGGAATCAACTATCTCCGAGACCCCTCTACTAGAGCCAGATGGCCACACCTCAACCTCAGAGTCTGGAGACTCTCTGCTAGTGGAGCCTCAGCCCAAGGACAGCCTGAACTCAGCAAGGACATTGCCCAGTATGCCCTGCTGCATCCCAAGGCCAAACCCCCGACCAAAGCTCACCCAGAAGATGTAGGATATGATCTTCACCATCTGGAGGATGAATCTATCAAGTCTGGAAAAACCTTCATGATCAGAACCAGATTAGCCATGCAGCCACCCCAAGGATCCTATATCTAACTAACCTCAAGGTCTGAACTTACCAGATAAGGAATAACTGTAGAAGGAGAAACCATTGACCTGGAATATACATACAGGTGAAATCAAGATCATTCTACATAACAGTAGCACAGAATGGCACTGAATCATTAGAGGACAGAAGATTGCCCAAGCAGTCTTTATGAAGGTTGGGACCCCACAACTGTAAAAAGTCTCTGAACTAACTGAGGGACAAGACTAGCCAAAGGATTTGGAAGTTCAGACAAGAAGGAAGTACACCTTCTTCAAGTCAACCACCTCAAGAAGAAGGTTCCCCAGCAAGTGTACTAGCAACTAGTCAGACTGCACAAGAATCTTATTCTGGAGTCTAGAGAACAAGCTATCTTCGAAATATTTGCACCACCTGACCCCAGAAATCTTTTCTTCGAACCCAAGGAAGATATTCCCCACCTGGACATAGAGGGACATATCTTCCCTGATAAGATGAACCCAGTACACTCCTGAGTGACCAACCAAAGTTGGGAAACCATCATCTTGCTGAAAGGAACTATCATAGGACATCTGGTACCTTTTCTCAACTAAACTCATAGAGAAGTTTATGAACTAAACCTATCAGGAAATGGCAAAAGGTCTCAGAAGAAAGGAAAGAACCCTCTGTGACCCAGGAGACAGTGAAGCCTTCCACCAACATTGGAGAAGAATTGACACTTCAACAACAGCAACAACTAGTAGAACTTCTCAAAAAATATCAAGATATATTCACCACTGATTATGGCAACCTGCCATACAATCCATCATATCACTACAGCATAAATACAGGAAATGCAATATCTATCTGGCAGAAATCCTATAGAATATCCCATCACTTGAAAACATTTGAAAAGGAGCACATTCAAGAACTTTTAGACAATGGTGTAATCCGACCCTCTACCAGCCCCTGGACCAGCCCTATACTTATTGAACCAAAGAAAGGAGGATAGAGACTCTGTGTGGATTATAGAAACTCAATGTAGTCACTGAAAAGGATGCTTATCCTTTGCTCAGAATTGATGACCTTTTGGACCAGTCACAAGATGCCAGATACTTCAGCAGTATGGACCTCTTCACAGGATTCCACGAGATCTCCATGGACCCCAAGGACATTCAAAAAATAGCCTTCCTTGCTCTAGGAAAACTGTTTGAGTACCTGCGAATGCTCTTTGGACTTTGCAATGCTCCTCCCACTTTCCAGAGGATGATGAATTCAGTCTATACCCCCTTGATCCATCACTGCCTGATTGTATATATGAACAATTCCCACATCTATTCAGCAAATTTCAAAGAACACCTGCACCACCTAGAGGAATTCTTCAAGCTTACCCACAAGAACTACTTGAGATTGAATATAAAGAAATGTTACTTCAGAAAACAGAAACTTGAATTCCTTGGATTTATAGTTCAAAAGAAGGAACCCATGCAGACCTGAAGGAAACCAAGAAGATCAACAATTGGCCAGCACCCAAAACCCTGAAGAAAACACTATCATTCCTGATGCTAGTATCATACTATAGAAGATTTATCAAAGACTTTGTCCAAATCACTGCCCCAATCTGAGTCCTTCTCATTTTTTTTTTTTTTTTTTTT
>RBNI01003057.1:0-16764 GCA_003990745.1 Jimgerdemannia flammicorona
TGACAACTATCCACTTCCATCCATCCTATCCAGTAGTCTAGCATTACATTTCTCCTCAAGAAACACCAGTACTTAGAAGATACTATCTTAAGCAAGAAAGCCCCCCAATTCCAGATATATCCCCACTTTCAGCCTTCACTAAGGCCATCTCTCAAGAGGGCCAGACCAGATCCATTCCATTGCCTTGGTCAGCAAGTACTCCTTCAAGCTATAGCCACCAATGCAGAGGTCCTCTACTCACTACTACCTTCACTTTCTCTTGTGACTCTGTCTATTTGTAAGGCATTCCTGTCTTGAGAAGGATTCAGATTGAGGTAGTGATTTGGGCAAAGTCCTTGATAAACCTTCTGTAGTAGAATACTAGTATCATGAATGATGGTGTTTTCTTTGGGGTCTTGAGTACTGGCCAATTGTTGATCTTCTCAGTTTTCTTTGGGTCTGTATGGATTCCTTCTTTAGAAACTATGAATTCAAGGAATTTGAGTTTCTGTTTCCCAAAGTAGCATTTCTTGACATTGAGTCTCAGGTGGTTCTTACAGGTGAGATTGAAGAATTCATTCAGATAGTGCAGATGTTCTTCAAAATTTGCTGAATAGATGTAGGAATCATGGAGTATAGACTGAATTCATTATCCTCTGGAAGGTGGGGGGTATATTGCAAAGTCCAAAGGGTATTTGGAGGTATTTAAATAGTTTTTCTAGAGCAAGAAAGGCTGTCTTTTGAATGTCTTTTGGGTCCATAGAGATTTCATGGAATCCTGCAAAAAGGTCCATACTGCTGAAGTATCTAGTATCTTGTAACTGATCCAAGAGGTCATAGATTCTGGGCAAAGGATAGGTATCCTTTTTAGTAACTAAATTTAGTTTCCTGTAGTCTACACAGAGTCTCCATCCTTCTTTCTTTGGTATAATAAGTATAGAGCTGGCCCAAGGGCTGATTGAGGGTCAGATGATCTCATTGTCCAAGAGTTCTTGAATGTTCTCCTTTTTAAATATCTTTAGGTGATGGGGTATTCTATAGGGTTTCTGCTAGATAGGTTGTTGTGGAATACTTGGAATGGAGGGAGAAGCATAGTTTATTGCTAATCCTCACATGCTTTTACGCATTGCAATTAGTGACGTTTACATGATGACATAGTCAAGGAAGTCTGCACCACTATATATCGAGTTGTAACCTACATATTTCAATACTCCCGCTCAATGAGATATGCAAATTCCCAAACTGCAATACTAAGCTATAACTACTGCAAATCTCGCTATAATGTTCAGACCGCTATCTAGAAACCGAAAAACACCCGAATTGCCTGCTTAAAAGCTCGAAAAATAGATTGAAAAATAGAGATGTGAACATTTGTAGATGAGCAATGTTGGTAGAAATCACCAATGCAGGGATCAATGTTAAAGAAGCTTGCTGTCACTCTATTATCCTATCTTATCCCGAATTGTCCTTAATTACCAACATAGAGTCCCGTAATACCCATTCCTTGTATGCATAAGTCAAACTTTGCCTTTGGAAGGGCTTTAGTTAATGAATCTGCCATCATATATTCTGTTGGGGTGTATTCAAGGTTTATAGTGCCGTTTTCCACGCATTCACGTATGAAATAATGCTGTATGTTAATGTGTTTTATTCTGGCATAATATATAGGGTTCTTTGCCAAAGTAATCATTGATTGGTTATCTTGCTGGAGTAGCATAGAGTGCCATTGCTTGTATCCCAGCTCCTTTAACAGTTCTCGAAGCCAGATAGTCTCCTTTGTTGCCATTGATAATGCTTGATATTCCACTTGTGTAGAGGATGTTGCCACTGAAGGTTGCTTACACGTTTGCCATGAAATGGCTCCATTGTTTACTTTAAAGATATATCTAGTCATAGACCTTCTGTCATCTAAGTTGCCAGCCCAATCGGCATCACAAGAACCAAATAGGCATATAGTACTCCCACTTTACCCATTATCACTGCCCAAACTGAGCATATAGTCCACGGTTCCTTTGATGTATCTGAAAATTCGCTTGATTGCCATCCAATGGCTATTGTCGTAGCATGAAGAATACTGTACTGCTTTGTTTACTGCAAAAGAGATATCAGGTCTCGTCTCTTGCATAAGATACATGAGGGATCCCATGGCTTGTCGATAGGGGATGTCATTTCCCTCAGGCGTAGTGTCAGACTTCTTTAGTTTCACAAATGTTTCCATAGGTGTCCCGACTGGTTTACATTCACTCATCCCGAATTGCTTGAGAATATTTCGAATGTATGTGGCTTGCATTAGGTATATAGTATGCTTGCACCTGTTACGTATAATCGATATTCCAAGGAGATAGGACACTTCGCCTAAGTCCGTCATTTTGAATTCCTGGCATAGTATAGCCTTTACGTCATTGATTTCACTTGCCGTTCTGACTAAAATAATATTGTCAACCCAAATTCCCAGATATACTATTCCTGAGGATATATGTCGGGTGTATATATATGGATTGGCTTCACAATGCTTGAATCCATTGTCTAGAAGATATCCATCGATCTTTCGATTCCACAACCTTGCTGCTTGCTTGATTCCATAGAGCCCTTTGTATAATTTACATATGAGCTCGTTTCCATCATTGTCATATAGTTCGTATCCTTGTGGTTGAAGAACATATAGTTCGGTATCCACGTCTCCATTTAGGAAGGCTGTCTTAACGTCCATTTGATGTATCTCATAGTCATACTTGGCTTCAATCACAAGAAGTATTCTAAGTGAAGTAAGCTTAAATACCAGGGAAAAAGTTTCATCATAGTCAACTCCAAAGTCTTGTGAATACCCCTTTGCCATGAATCAGACCTTGTATCATTCTATGCCACCATTACTATCGCGTTTAATTTTATACACCCATCAGGATCCTATGGCTTGTCGATTTATCAGAAGAGGGACCAAGTCCCATGTGTCATTCTCAATGAGTGAGTTATACTCCTCATCTATAGCCTTTTTCCACTCCTTTTTATTGTTCAAATAAATGGCTTTGTCATAGTGTGCTGGCTCACTGGTCATTGCTATGTAAGCACATTCGCAGGCATAGTTCACATGATGTTGTTTGCGACGAGATAACTTGGATGGGTTCCAGTAATTTCCCAGATCTGCTTGGACTTTGTTATCCATCCCAGATTTGTGCTTCTTCTTACCCTTCGGAAAGGTATCCTCTTCATCATCCTCATCCATAATTTCCATTATCCTTGATTTTTGCAACTTCATTTCCATTTGAATGGGTTGCATTTTTACTGGTATAGGTCCCAAGGATATCTTTGGCGTAGTCTTTGGTGTCGTTCTGGGTGTAGATGTTGTTCCGCTAGTCTTTGCAGTTGGCATAGATGTCGCTGGCTGTACCGTCGAATTCACCGTCAGATTTGAGATAGGAATTTCCATGTAAATTTCCTGCTTAGTCTCTTTGAACTGTACATTGCGTGAAATGATCATATGTCATTTCTGCAGGTTCCAAAGTCTGTATCCTGCTCCATTGTATCCAAGGAATATATGCTTATCTGCCTTAGGGTCAAACTTGCCTCAGTTGCCACCTTTGTCAGAATGTATGCCTTGCTTCCGAATATACGTAAGTGTGAAATATCAGGCTTGGATCCATTCCATAATTCCTCAGGGGTAAGATTGCTGTTGTTCCTGGATTGCTTGTCGGGATCCTAGGTTAGAGCTCGAGAGAAACAACGATTTCGAATATATGCCGCTGTATTCACCGCTTCCGCCCAAAAGGACTTCGGTAAGCCGGCCGTATTCATCATCATTCTAGCCATTTCCACTACCGTTCGATTGAATCATTCCACCATGCCATTTTGCTGAGGTGTATAAGGGGCTGTCGTAGAGTGCTGTATACCATTCTTCTTCAAGAAGTGTCTGAAACCTTTGTTGACATATTCTTTGCCGTTATCTGAATATAGGTTCATATTCTACGTCCCATCTTGTTCTCCATGGCTGCTTTGAATTCCCAGAATTTGTCGAATGCCTCATTTTTCCCTGCAATGAGATATATGTAGACTTTGCATGTATAATTATCAATGAATGTAATAAAATACTTCTTCCCAGAGTGTGATGCCGTTCGCATGGGGCCATAAATATCTGTATGAATCAAATCAAGAATGCTAGCCACTCACTTCGTTTGTTCCTGAAAAGGTTGCCAGGAAGCTTTGTTTGCTGCGCATCCATCGCAAAAGAAATCCGGTGGTGTATAGTCTGGTAAACCATACATAGACTTGCTCCTTATCATCTGTTCCAGACTTGTTTTACTGATATGTCCTAAGCATTCATGCATTATACACCAGAAATCCTCTCCTGTCATAGTTGCAGAATATGCGGATGTAGCACCACTCGGCATACCGTTGATTGCATATAGATTCCCCTTTTTCGATGTGTACATTAACTCCTTATTATTCTTCAGATTGATTACTGTTACACCATTCAGGCATATATTTACTCCTCTGTCCCCATGAGCCATCATCTGGCCTATCGAGAAGAGGTTCTTGCCTATATCTGGAACATATAGTACATCCACGAAGGTGCCTGAAGGTTCATCAACGTTTCCATATAGATGTATGCCTATGTTGCCTTTCCCTTGAGCGTAAATGACGTTATTATTACCTAGCTTGATAGGTATGGGATGCTCGAACTTCTCGTACGTAGCGAACCACTCCCAGTGAGCCATCATATGCTGTATTGTGCCCGAATCCATGAGCCAGACCTCTTTGCTGTATACATAAGCGCTGTTCGGCATATAGCTTATATTTGCACTGGTACCGACGCTGATGTCACCATTTTTCGCTGTCTGAAAAGTGTTTTGTTGACCAGGATTTGTAGATGTCGAACTGGTGGAATTGCATCTGCAACTGGCATTGGTGGAACTGGCGGTTGGTTCTGAAATTCCTCCTATTTCAATGATTTCTACATATGGATAGGTCACCGCTTCTGTGAAGAATAGACCTCCACCACCGCTGTTTTCGTTGTTGGCATCCACCATGTTTGCCTGCCATTGTCCTTGCTGTTGGCCACCCTTTTTCTTCTTCTTGTGGTTGCAGTCCTGCTTACAATGTCCTCGCTTATTACAGTAAAAGCATTTACTATCAAATTTCTCATATTGCTGGCCTCGACCTTTGTTCGGCTTGCCTTTGCCTTGTCCACGTACTCTGCCGTAGAATGCTTTCTCGTCGTATTCCTTGTTGGTGTTGTTGCTGCCTAGTCTTGTTTCCTCGTTTAAAAGGCTTGTGACGACATACTTATAATCTGATAATCTGCCAGATTCCCTCATAGTAGCGACAACCACGTTGTATGCTTCAGAAAGGTCTCATATAAGAGCCAGGACCTTGTCTTCATCCTTGATGGTGTCCGCCAGCATAGATATAAGGGAATTCACTTGATTCGCCAGCTCATCGACTCGATTGGCATAGTCCCGGATGCTCTCCTTGGACTAAATTCAAAGATTGAATAGTTGCGCCTTTAAGTGGAATCAGTTTGACATGGATGCCTGTTGATGGTGATTGCATAAAATCTCCCAGGCTTCATTAGCCATCATAGTGTTGATTATTAGCTTCATTTGCATGTTCGAAAGGGTGAACGTAATCTCTCTTAGTGCTTTGCAATCTTTCATGGCATCGTATGTCATTACTTGTGCCTGTGGCTTCCAGTAGTCCTCCAAACCACATTCTTCTAGGAGATTCTTCATATGATACATCCATATGGCATAGTCCTTACTATCAAAGACAGGAATCATCCTCTTTACCATTGATGTTGGTACCACTGCTAGAATGTTTGTTGTCATGGAAGTGAAACCCATTCCGGCTGTATTTGTGTTCATGTTACCAGAACTTGGCGGCGTGCTGCTAGCACTGCTTGAACTAGTAGCCATTGTATAGCATAGTGTAGCATATATGTTAGAGGGTGTATTATAGCCACTAAGCAGGGCTCATAACCTTTTGTTGTGGAATACTTGGAATGGAGGGAGAAGTGTAGTTTATTGCTAATCCTCACATGCTTTTACGCATCACAATTAGTGACGTTTACATGATGACATAGTCAAGGAAGGCTGCACCACCATATATCGAGTTGTAACCTACATATTTCAATATAGGTGTTGCATTGCCTGTATTTATGCTGTAGTGATATGATGGATTGTATAAAAGGTTGCCATTATTGGTAGTGAAGATATCTTGATATTTGTTGAGGAGTTCCACTAGTTGTTGCCATTGCTGGGGTGTCAATTCTTCTCCAATGTTGGTGGAAGGCTTCACTGTCTCCTGGGTCACAGAGGGGTCTTCCCTTTCTTCTGGAACCTTTTGCCATTTCCTGATAGGTTTAGTTCATAAACTTCTCTATAAGTCTGATTGAGAAAAGGCACCAGATATCCTATGATAGTTCCTTTTGGCAAGATGATGGTCTCCCAACTCTAGTTGGTTGCTCAAGAGTGTACTAGATTCATTTTATCAGAAAACATATATCCATCTATATCCAGGTATGGGATATCTTCTTTGGGTTCAAAGAAGAGGTTCCTGGGATTGGGTGGTGCAAAGATTTCAAAGGTGGTTTGCTCTCTGGGCTCCAGAATGAGATTCTTGTATAGCTTGACTGGTTGGCAGTATACTTGCTGGGGAATATTTCTCTTAAGATGGTTGACCTGAAGGAGATGCACTTTCTTCATGTCTGAGCTTCCAAATCCTTTGGCTTGCCTGGTTCCTTCAGTCAATTCGGAAATATCTTATAGCTGAGGGATCTTGACTTTCATGAAGACTGCTTGGACAGTCATCTGTCCTCTAATGATTCAGTGCCATTCTGTACTACTGTTGTGCAGAATGATTGTGATTTCACCTGTATATCCTGGGTCAATGGTTCCACCTTTTATAGTGATTCCCTGTCTAGCAAGTCCAGACCTTGAAGTCAGTTGGATGTAAGTTCCTTGGGTGGTTGCATGGCTAGTCTGGTTCTGATTATGAATATTTTTCCAGACTTGATGGATTCATCCTCCAGACTGTAAAGATCATACCCTACATCTTCTGAGTGGACTTTGGTCGAGGGTTTGGCCTTAGGATGTAGCAGGGCATACTGAGCAATATTCTTGCTGAGTTTGGGCTGTCCATGGGCTGAAGCTCTGCTAGTAGAGAGCCTCTAGGCTCTGAGATTGAGATGTGCCCATCTGGCTCCAGTGGAGGGACCTCAGAGATAATTGATTTCTCTTTTTCCTGTGGGGTCTAGGGCTTCCATGAAGTTGGTAGCATCTTCTACCCATTCTTGGTAGGTGGCATGTCTGATAAGAGCTAGGATGTCTTCTCCTAAATTGTAAATCTTGAGGATCCTTCTCTCTGGCTTCTTGGTCTGGCTTTTTCAGATCTGGCCTCTGTTATCTCCTCTCTTCAGAGTGTGGATTGCAATATCATAGCTGAGGTGGATCTTCTGATGTCTGCAGTCTTGGTAGTCTGGGTGTCTTCTATAGTTACAATATCCCATTGCTTGAAAATGCTGTTCCTGGTTGTTGATTTCTTGTTGTCTTGGGAATTAGTACCCATCTTGATCATAAGTTGGGGGAAGAGTAGATAAGGAGTATACTTCTGTTCAGATGAAGAGACCTTGTTCTCTTAATCGACTTTGCAACTTAGTGGTAACTTCTTGGAAGGTAGTTGATAGTGCAACTATTGTTGGGGGTTCCATTCTTTGGGATCTCTGTCTTTCTTGTTGGTCCATTAGGTGGCACTGATAGCAGTAGTCTCTGGGGGAGTGAAAGACCATTTGGTGTAAACATCTTCCTAGCCGAAAAGCTCTTTCTTGGTGAGTTTCTTTCTTGGGAATAATGGGGATTATTCTGGGTCCTTCTTCCATATTCTAGGGATCATTATCTTCAGGTGGTATTCAGTGAGAGTCATCCCAGGAAATGAGTTCAGAAATCTCTTCCTCAGGTGATTCTTGACCCCAGATTGCTTGTACTTCTGCAGCTTCAGTTGCAGATGTTTCTGGAATATGTCTGCATTTCTTCTTCTTTCTTCTGTACTCAGGGCAGGCTGTGCCAGGTGATTTCCTTATTCTCATGATCTTGGAGGAATACTTGGAGCAGTTATGTCTCTTGAGACAGGTAGGGCATTCTTTGATTTCTCCTGCAATGGCTCCAATGGTGATAGAGATAGTGTTCTTAGTCCATACATTGTCTTCTGGCCTGTCATCTACCAGATTGATTTGGGGATTGAGTCTGGGATCATTTCTATCTTCAGATTCTTCTTCTTCTTCTATAGTGGATTCTTCACTACTAGCATATTCTTTCTAGATAGTGATCTTCTTCTTCTTCTTTGATTGCTCATAACTGATTATCTTAACTCTGTACTTCTTGACTCAGTAGTCAAACTTGAGTACTTGTTGACTGATATCAACAACTGCATTCATTTCCTTCATCCAGTTGGTGCCCAGAATTATATCATAAGTGATAGCTTCAGTAACAACAGTTTTTGGGATGGAGAACTGGATGTGTCTGAGGGAGATAGTGATGTTTTATACTTCTCTAAGGGGTTGAGTTCAGGCTCCATCTGCTACTATGATGCTGAGGTTGGATGGTCCATCAATGGGCCATTGGAGGGTATCCAGAAATCATTTGGCAATAATATAGATAGCTGCTCCTATATCTATGAGAATCTTCACCTTCTGTCCTCCAATATCTCTATATAGGTAGGTGCTGATATATCTCTCTGCAGCTTGGATAGGAATAGGAGCTGGATCTTGCTGTGGAATTGAGACTTGGCCAGTACTAGACCTAGTGATCCTCAGCAATTTGTTTCAGACTCTAGCTGGTATCAGTTGTAGAAACTACAAGAGAGAGACTTCCATCTTGGCTTCTAGAATCTTCTATCAGGCTTCATTATAGATATCTCTGGGCATCATCTTTAGGGTATACTTCTTCTTAGGCTTTGGGGTAGCAGGTTTCTGTTCTTCTTGCTCCATTTCTTCATTCTCTAATAGTAACTCATTTGTCTTGAGGACAAAAGGTGATGGAGTCTGGGGAGGTATTTCTACTTGCTCCTCTTTATGTTCTTTATCTTCTTCTTGGACAATTCTTCTGTTGATATTCCTGGGTGGCCTTCCTATAGGTCTTTTCCTTTTCTCTGCTGGGTAGACTGTTTTTTGAATAGTAGCCTTGGTGGGGTACAAATCTAGGTCACTGTAGTCTTCACTGTTGCTTTCTTCTTCAAAGTCTTCAACAGGATGGACTTCAGTCTTCTTGTACTGGATTTCATTCCTTTGATTTCGTGGTTCTGAATCCCTTCAGTCACTTCTTTTTTTGTCACATTCAGTGACATAGTTTCCAAATTGTCTACAGTGAAAGCATTGGACTTGGGCTCTGTCTCAGATAGAGTATCTTCTTTCCTCTTACTGGTAGTTCCTGTTATCTCTTAGTGGATAACCTTGGCTTCTTTGTGGTGGGTATCCTCTGTTGTCTTGATAACTCCAATTTTCATGTATAGTGAGTTTTTCAATCTGTCTAACCAATCAGTCCAACTTGGAGCTCAGGTCTTGGATTTTACTCTTATCCTTCTTTTTTTCTTTAGCTGGCCTTCTTTCTTCAGATCTCTCCTGCTCTTGAAGAAGTCCTTGCAGGGCTTTGACCAGGATGTCTTCTTTGTCATCTTTCTTGTCATGCTCACTTTAGGTAGTTTCTTATCTGACATCAAAGAATCCTTGGAATACATCTACTTGTTCTTCAGACCTTCTGATATCTAGGGTGCAGACATGCTGGGTAATGTTTGGGGGAATTCCATTCATGAAGGTCATTGGACCTATGATGTCTTGGTTGGTGGCATTGAATCCAGTTGTATGCATTCTTTCCTAGATTCTTGTAAAGAATGCTCTGGGTGATTCTCTAAGGTTCATCTTCATCTCCATGATGGATTCTTGAGCCTTATAGCAGGTTTCACTTCCTGCATATTTTTCAATGAGCCAGTGGGCCATGGCTATGTATTCTAGCTCATAGGATACTGCTGCTTATATTTCTGCTTCTAGTGCTGAGTGTGGATTGGTTGCTGTTTAGTGGAAAATTCCTCTGGCTAGTTCTCTGAGCTGGGCCTTATAGATGGCAATTTTTCTTTCATCTGAGAGATTCCTCAGGGCTGTGATTCCTTTGATTCTATCAAGAAATTCTCTAGGATCTTACTCTGGATATCCTGCAAAAGTTGGCAATGAGTTGGTCATTTCATCATCACTTTCTTCTAATTTTGTTCTGGTTTGGATTCTGATTCTGATTCTGATTCTGATTCACTTTCTGAACTATTACTGAAAATGGGGGTGCTTGGGTATCTTGAGGATGATATTATGGACCTTTGACAAAGTGGAATGAGCCTAGGTATCCTTGAAGGAGCTGCTTCCAATTCTGCAATGGCTGATGGTAAAGGTTCAATGGGTGAGATTGGTGGAACTACTGTGAGGTGTCTGGCTACTGGATTTCAGGCTTGTGCAATAAAATCTTCTAGTTCTTAGGCAAGTTCTTCAAAATCTCCAATAGGGCCACCTGTGTTGTCTGGTTGATCTGGTTGAGGATTTCAAACTGCATTGATTTCTGATTGAGATCCTTCTAATGCTGGATAGGTGGCAAGTCTTGAGGTAATTACTTCTCTTCCTATCCAAATGCTGGTGATAATGCATTCTCACTATAGTGGCAGAGATTGGTGTTGTATCAAATGTATCTAGTTTGACTGTGGGTTCTTGTGAGCTAAAAAGTCACATCAATTTGAAATCTTCCCAGTTGAGCCCCCAAATGTAATGTGTCTGGCTCAATGGAGACAAATTACAAGGTTGGGGGTTGATGTAGTTTGGCTTGAGCCCCTAGTTACTTTGTTAAAAGCAATAAAATATTCTTAGTATTTAGTGGTATAATAGTCAAAGCTGGATATCTACAAGCAATTTGAGGGTGGATTTTCTAATTTGGACAGTTCTCTAGGTATAGCAGTGATTTATATGTGTGTGGTGTGGAAATCTTGACATCTCTCTCACCAGTACCATTCAGGTGACACAAGGCTCAGACAACACTTTTGACAACATCTACAAGTATTGGTGCTATCAAGATGGCAAGCAACACACATTCTGGTGAGCGTACTGGGCAGGGGGGCCCCAGTGCCTTTGACTGGCAACATGTAGGGGGGGGTCAAGATGCTGGTATTGGCATGCTGAGTACTTCGATGAGGGGTCGCAGGGCTGGGAGTGGTGGCAGAGGAGGTGCAGGGCTACATGGGAGAGAGAGGATGACTTTTGCAGATAAAGTCAGGAAGGGAAAACAGGTGACAGGACTAGATGACTGGCTGGAGCTGGGGAAGGCAGCTGCTTCCTCAAGTGGCAAGGAGGCCTCTCCACTGGGGAGACAGCATAGTGGGGCTGGAGGTGTAGTGGCTGAGGCAGTGACTGCTGATGGCAGTGTGATGGGTAATCTGGAAAAAAATCCAGATGTGATGGCTGATGAGGGACCTGGACAGGGGAGTGGCACAAGACCTGGGGACCTGGCTGATGGTGTGACTGGCCTCGTGGCGGCCCCATTACTCAAGAAATCTAGATCAGAATTCGCCAACATACTGTGCTTCTGTAGCTTGGCGGTGATGGCAAAGATGGTGTTGTGGCTGCTGGCTAGCAAGGTGAAAGGTGTGGCCTCTGTTAAGTTTCTGAAGAAGCTGGAGGCAGTCAAGGTGGGGTTTGAAGAAGAGGGTTTGCTACTGGAGGCAGTGGAGAAGGGTGTGGTGGTTGGAGGAATTTCAGTGCTAATGGCAAGGTGTATGCATTGGGACCCCCAAGTGGTTCATCTGGTGATTGCGGACTTGCCAATGGTGAAGAAGGAGGAGGTGAGGAGACTGGTCATAGATGTAGTGAAGGAGTACAGCGAGGTGGTTGACATTGGGTTCAGGGTATGGGAGGGGACTGAGCTCAGGACAGGGGATGTGGACATCCAGCTGAGACTGTTTGGGATGGAGAATACTGAGAAAGCTAGGGACTGGCCAGTGGCATTGAAGTGGGGCCTAGTGGAGTGCAAGGTTTCGACGGTGAAGGGGTTAGAGGAAGAGGAGGAGGACCTGCTGGAGGCACTTGAGGACTTAGCGGGGGCTGTGGAGAGGAGGCAAAGGGCTTGGAGGGCTTACGAGGTGAGGATGGTAGTAGAGGTGATTGAGGGCAAGAAGGTGTGAATGGACAAGGTGCTCTGGGAGAGGGCAAAGGGGAGACAGCTGCAGAAGGATTTGCTGGCCAGTTTGGATGGGGGTGAAAGGGCAGGGGCTATGGAGGAGGGCACTGGAGCGAGTGCTAGCATCTGGGTGGAGGCTGGGCAGCAAGGGGAGAAGACAAAGGAGAGTGGGGGACAGGGGCCGGAGGGGGCAGTAGTGGACATGGTGATGGTGGATGATAATCATCTAGTATGGTATTCCCAAGATGAGAGAAGGAGAGTTGGAGGATATGTCTGAGGATGGTTGAAATGAGTCTGTGCAAACTGAGGAGAGGAAGGAAGGAGAGGCAGATTTGGCACAGACAACAGAGGTAGTTGGGGGGGAGAAGTGGCTGGTGAGGGCGCTGCAGAATGTGGTGGCCGAGGAACTGGGAGAGATTGACTTCTGGATGATCAGTGAGGAATTCTGGGAGCAAGTGTTGCGAGGAGAGGAGGTCATGAGGAAGTTGAGAGATGAGATGATGGCAGCCCTTTTGGAGGCAGAGGAGTATGAGGTCACCAAGGCGAGGGAGGCAATGCTCTTGGGTATTGCTAACAAGAGGGCAGCTTATCTGCAGGGGCTGTGGAAGGGACTGGAAAAGTGGCAGGTGGTGTGCAAGGAGCACCGAGCATCAATGGAGATAGTGGATGGTGAGGACTGTGCAGAATTGTTGGCAGCTCTGGATGAATGGCAAAATGTGGAGGATGAGATCATGGCAGAACGGAATCTGGATCTGGCTGAAGAGGAAATGAGTATAGAATTGTAGATGTGGGAAATCAACACTATCAAATATTTCGCTATGAATAGTACAACCAACATTTTTTCTTTGAATGTCAATGGGCTTAGGGGGACTGAGAGGTGATGTATGATTTTTGAATGGCTGAAGAAACTGGAGGTGGATCTCTTCTTACTTCAAGATGTATGGTGTGAGGGGGAGGAAGATGGATTGGAATGGACAAGAGAGTGGGGGTGGGAGGCAGTTTGGCAGGGTAAAGTGGGAATATTGTTTAGAAAGAGAAAAGGGGACATTGCGGACACTGGACATTGGGGTAGTAGATTAGTGTGGGGGATATGGAGGAGTCCTGGATGGAACTCAATTGTGGTGGGATCTTACTACTGCCCGGCTGAGAGGGGGTCCCAAGTGGTATGGATTGGAGATCTACAGGATTCTGGGCTCTTGGTGGAGGCTGGGGTGGATTGTCTGGGGGGAGATTTTAATATGGTAAGAGAGAGTAGGCTGGACAGAACTGATGGGGGATGGGGTATGGTAGGAAGGAGTGGGGGATTGGAGGACTGGGAAGAGGTGGAAAGGCTCAGCTCTCTGGTGGATGCTATGCAACTTCAGGATGGGGATAGATGTCTGTATACTCACTGGGTGGGAGGACTTGGTACTAGGATTGATTGGATTCTGACTGCTGAGTGTTGGGGTGATATAGTTTGGGAGATGATGGAGGTTGAGTGGTGCCCTTGGTCAGATCACTGGGGTATTCTGGGAGGAAGGAGGTTTGGAGGGAGCAGAGAGGGGCCAGGGCATTGGCATCTGAACTCTTCGCTGCTGGGTGAGGTGGACCTGTGGAATGTGTGGGTGGTAGAGGTACAATCCAAGGTTAATAATTGGAGGCGAGCTGGGATGGAGATTCGTGATAGGTGACATAGACTGAAATCTGAAGCTTAGAGATACTGGGGGGAAGTGGGGAGGGAACAAGGTGCTCAGCAGAGGAGACAAGTCCAGTGGGCATCTAGGAGATTAGAAAGACTACTTTTGAATTGGGCTGGGCTACTGGAGGAGGAGGAGGTTTTGGACTGGAAGGCTAAGTGGGCTAAGCTGGAAGTGGTGGAGCTGCAGGATTTGTTGAGGAAGGAGGAAGCAATGCAGGCTCAGGCTATGGTGGCGAGGCTGCAGTTGCAGGGATTGGAAGAAGAAGAAAAAACCACGAAGGTTTTGTCCCATCTCCTTCATGCTAGGGAAGCACAACACCAGTGGAAAGGAGTCCTTAACAATGAGGGGGAGATGGTATTAGGTGTGCAGGGGATCCTTGGCCAGCTGAGCACCTGCTGGAGCAACCTCTGGAGTGAAGAGGAGGGAGGAGAGGTAGTACAGGACATTGAGTGGTATCTGGAAGAGTGGCATCTGGATCCTGCAGCAGGGTTGGGGGATCTTGACCAACCAGTTTTGAGAGAGGAGATCCTTCGAGTTCTGGCATCCGCAACCCTGGGGATGGTGCCTGGGGAGGATGGTTTGCCTTGGGACTTTTGGAAACATATGGCATCTGTAGAGGAGGTTCTGGAGGAGATGTCACTGATGTGTGATGAGGTCATCAGTACTGGGGAGTGGATTGGAGGACAGCAGTTGGGGTTGGTATCTCTGCTGTATAAGGACAAAGAGCATAGGGAGGACTGGAAGAACTGGAGGCCCATTATGCTGCTGGATATAGACCACAAGCTGGTTACCAAAATCCTGGTGGTGAGGCTACAGGGTGTGGCCCAACAGGTGCTAGAGAAGGAGTAGCATGGCTTTGTGGGAGGCTGACTGATCTGAGATAGCACAGCATGGGTTCACAGGGTTATTGAAGGTGCTAGGGCTGCAGGGGTGAATGGCTGCTTGGTCTTCCTGGACCAGGAGAAGGCCTATAATAGGTCCCAGAGAGTTTGGTTAGAGAAGGTACTGGAGCACATTGGGGTACCAGTGGGTGTGTGCCAGTCTCTTATTGGATTACTGGAAGGGAGTAGGGCTGCGATTCTGGCAAATGGACACAGGGGGGCTTCTTTCCCCTTGGGGAGAGGAGTGCCTCAGGGGGATCCGCTATTACCTATCCTTTATGCCTTCACCCTGGAGCCATTGTTGGATCAGATCCGGCAGAGAGTTGGGGGACTGACCATCTTGGGCATCAACTGGAAGGTGGGGGCCTTTGCTGATGATATGGTGGTTGGGTTGGGCTTGGTGGCAGATGTGGCTATGCTCAAGGAGACAGTTGAGTGGTATGAGAGATGCTCTGGGACAAAACTCAACTGGCACAAGTGTGAGACAATGGTCCTTGGGGAAGGAGTCATAGATGGGGACATCATTGGAACAATTGTCCCAGCTGGAGGGGTGGTATGGTACTTGGGTATCTATTTCTCAGTGTATGGCTCCTTACTTCCCAAGGAGTGGTGGGAGCACAAGCTGGTTGAATGGGGGAAAGCACTGACGAGTTGGGGTGGTAGACAGGTGTCGCTGGCGAGAAGGGTTACTGTTCTGAATTATACTGGATGCCGAAGCTGTGGTATCTGGGCTACCATTTAGACTTCCCTAAGTGGGTGGTTAAGAAGCTTCTCAAGATGGCCCATTCTTGGCTCTGGGCTGGATGCCAGAGTCAGATTGGTTGGGAGGTACTAGCATTACCTATGGATCATGGAGGACTTGGCCTGGTGGACTTTCCTAAGAGGCTACTCTGCTTACAGGCTTGGTGGATGAAGAGGGCCAGTGAGTTGAGAGGAGGAGAATGGGTGCCCCTTAGGCAGCGTTTGTGGGAGGCAAGGGTGTCACCATGGGGTGGCTCAGGGGATCTACTGTCCTTGGTGGCCCTGGATGGAAGCCAGAGGATGAGATACAAAGGATTCTGGTGGGGAGTAGTAGATGGGGCCATTGTATTGGGATCTGTTGGCAAGGAACTGAAGGAGATGAGGACTGGGGTCCAGAGATGTGGAGGTGGGACAGGCTCTTATTGGGAGGGAATCTGGTCGAGGACTTCCGCTTAGAGGAGGGTATGGAGTGCCTTAGGGGTCTGGGGCAGGACCTTTGGCTGGTGACCTGGCAAGGGGCTGGGATTGGGGAGAGATGGGACTGGGCAGGCGTCTGGTCTTGGTGCAAGGTTGTGGCAAGGTGGCTCCCGCCAAAACTCTGGGTAGCATGGTGGAGGATGTTGTGTCAAAATGTGATGCTAAAGTTTAGGGCAGGTCATCTGGTGGAGGGTGAGCTTTTTGATTGTGAGGAGTGTTATAATGTAGGGCAGGAGGGAGGGGTGGTGCAGACCCCTGAACATTGGCTGGGGGAATGTGAGAGTATGGAGAATTTCTGAAAGATAGTTGGGGAGAGGTTGGGAGTGTCGGCACCTGACCCTGAGGTGGGTGGGTGTTGGGCAGCACTGCAGTCGAGGCTGGTGGGGGGGGTGGAGAATGAGTGGCTGACAGTTGGCTGGGCTATTGCAATATGGGTGGGGCTCGCAGAACACTGGTGGAGCACCTTTGAGAAGGGCTCCTGGAGGTTGGTGAGACTGAGGGTAGGGAGATGGGAGGAGCTGATGCTTGAGCTCTTCAAGGCATGGTGGATTGGTTGGGGCCCTATGGGGGGGGGACACAAGGGAATAGTAAGGAGGATTGTGGTGAAGAGTGGTGGTAGAGTTGCAGTGATGGTGGATGGGGTGTCATTTGTAAGGACTAGGGAGGGGGAGGGGGGGGGGGGCTCCTGTGGGATTGGTTGAGGGCTTAGAGCTTAGGCTGTATCAATATTACTATAGATGTCAGTTAATAAAGGGAGTCCAAGTGACTATAAAAAAAAGGTGTGGCAATCTTGATGTGTGATGGTCTCTGTGTAGCATG
>RBNI01003058.1:0-16763 GCA_003990745.1 Jimgerdemannia flammicorona
ACTCATATACAAATTCTTTGATTAATAAAAAAAAAAAACCTCCCCTGAGATAGTGTGATACCCAGGGACACCTGTGAGTCTGAGACGGCAAGCTGGAGCTCAGGACCCAGGTTCAAAAATAAGATTAACAAATAATGGATCATTGATCCATATAATAGTTGTTAAACTATTAAGAACAGATACTACACTTGATCTTAGCCAATAGGCCTACAGTTTTGCAGGATGATGGGAATCATCTACCTTTGAATGAGGGTTGGCTCTTTGTACCCAACATGATCGATGATGCTGAGGATCATAGGAGCTCTCCTTCATATGCTTGAGTAGTTTCTCAAACCAGTACCTGTCATCCCACTGTATCTTTGCAGTCAATATCCATCAGCTCCTCAGCATGGTCCTTCTCTACGGTCCTTCTCCATGGTCCTAGGCTCCTCGAGCATGCAGTTGTAGAAAGCCAACCGCTGTTTGATCTGGTCCTTAATGTTCATGCTGGCATCCAAACATTTGTGCATCGTGCTGGTTCGCATATAGTGGATTAAAGTCGTATGACATATCCTCGTCAGTTGCCCAATCGAACATGACCTTCTCATTCATTTTGCGGATCTTATGCTTATGACGCTCACCATCCACATGGCGCTCCCTGATAACCTGTACCTCCTTGTCGTCGTCTAGTTCCATCACAGCAGGAGTCTTTAGAGATTTGCATCTGTCTCTCCCATTAATCTCTCCCCATTACGATCCCTCTCACGGCTGAAATCACATTCAAAGTATTGCTCGCAATCATTGCAGTTTCTCTGGTCGCACCCTCCTCTATCACTTTCATGTCAAACTCATTGTGCACATGCCTCTCCTGCTCTTGTTTATGCCACAATTCTTCGACCTCTTACTGC
Organism: Jimgerdemannia flammicorona; assembly: GCA_003990745.1. Classification (NCBI taxonomy): domain Eukaryota; kingdom Fungi; phylum Mucoromycota; class Endogonomycetes; order Endogonales; family Endogonaceae; genus Jimgerdemannia; species Jimgerdemannia flammicorona. Next base: position 888 of record RBNI01003058.1, read on the forward strand.
CTCTTCTCCAAGGCTAGTTTGGCGCACTCTTCTTTATAAAGAATTTCGGCTTTTCAGCTTCCCTCTATTCCACCTCCTCCTTTGCAATCAATTCCTCCAACGATATCAGCACCTTCTTCTGTGGCTCTGATCATTGGATGGGTTATCATTGTCCGCCTTCTCCTTCCCTGTCTCCGAGTCTCCCTACCATTGTCATATCGCTTATCCACTCTATCCTCGAATCAGTGTTGCGATCCCCAATTTCTGTATCGATCACAGTCATCGTACCGGTCATGATCCTGCTCTCGCCCCCTCCTCTCATCGTACTGCGGCCAGTCAGTATCTCTTTGATCATGTCAACGTCCCTCCTGCCATCATCATACCGCAGGCAGTTATCATGCTGGTCTCGGTCCCAGTCCCAGTCATAGTGATCCTTGCAGTATATGGCGAGGTGTGTCAGTCGGAAGAGTGGGGCCTTCATGCGGAAACGGAGGGCTTGAGCTCATACCAAGTCTCATGGGGACCATACCATAGCACGTCTTAGAATCTGATGAATACAGGGTGATCGAAGGTCGTTATTTCCATATTCTTTGTACCCTCTCAAACAAGGCCTTGACAGAAAGCAACTTTAGCCATGCCCCCAAATAACCTCAATAGATCAAGAGCCACAACATGCGGTGGCTTTGTGCTGGCAGGCAGCTGGCCAGCTGACAACCGCTCTGTTGTAGCCAGGGTGACTATTGGATTCACTGTTCTGGTAAACCTCCTTTGTCCCCCTGTCTCCACCTGCTTCTCCAATGGCCTAACGAGGGGGTATATATAACAGACTACTTAGGGTAGCATTACGAGGCTGTGCTGTTGAGAGAGGACCTCTTTCAGAACTGAGAATATTGATGTCTAGTTCAGGCTTGCTGAAAGTGAGGCTACCAGAAAGGCATGGGACTTGAAGACAATCTCACACACCTCTTCCAGCTATATTACATATTATACAAATATATATCACTATATTTTATATAGTTTTTGGCATATAGTACTAAGAATATGATATTGATTCAGAGTTCTGAGGAGCAGGCTGAGCAGGGTGGCCCTAGTGTATTTGACTAGCAGTATATAGAGAGGAGCCATGGTCTGGAGGAAGGTCTGTTGGGCTCTCATTCAGGTGGCCATGGGGTTGGTAGTAGTGGGAGACCAAGTGCTAGTAGACAAGAGGCTGGAAGAGTGAGCTTTGCAGTCAAGGTTAAGGCTGGAGATCAGTTAGCAGATCTGGATGAATGACTGCAGGGGGGTAAGAGAAAGGCTCAGAGTGCAGAGCCTGGGGGGTGGGCTCTGGGTAGTAGTGATGGCAGGACTGGAGAAATAGTAACTGGGAGAAAGTGGGGGACTATTGATGGGCAGGTGACTGCTCTCTGAAATAAAATCTAAATATAATAGTTGATGGAGGATCTGGGCTAGGGGGTGGCATAAGGCCTGGAGACTTGACTGATAGTGTAATGGACCTGATGGCAGTACTATTACTCAAGAAATTGATGTTAGAATTAATGATCACTTTGTGTTTCTAAGGCTTAACAGTTATAGTGAAGAATATTCTAAAGCTGTTGGCCCAGAAGATGAAAGGGATGACCTTGGTGAAGTTTCTTAAGAGACTAGAGAGAGTTAAGGTGGGCTTTGAGGAAAAGGATCTGATGCTGGAAGTACTGGAGAAAGGGGTGGTAATTGGGGGAGTAGTAATTTCAATAACAAGATATCTGTGCTAGAATCCCTGGGTAGTTCAGCTGGTGGTGGTGAACATTCCTACAATAAAGAAGGAAGAGACCAAGAAGTTGATTGTTGATACTGTCAAAGAGTATAGAGAAGTAATAGATATTGAATTCTGAGTCTGAGAGAGTATAGAGTTTAGGATAAGTAATGTAGATATCTAGGTAAGGCTGGCTGAAAAGGAGAATATAGAGAAAAGAAGAGACTGACCAGTAATACTGAAGTAGAGACCAGTGTAATGTAAGATATCAAGAGTAAAGAGAATACCTAAGGAGGAGGAGAACTTGCTAGAGATACTGAAGAATCTGGTAGAAGTAGTAGAGAGAAGGTAGCAGATATGGAAAGAGTTTGAGGTTAAGATAGTGGTAGAGATTATTAATGGTAAGAGAGTATATTTGAATTGAACTACTTGAGAGAGAGCTCAGAGAAGGCAACTACAGTGAGATCTGTTGGCAGGACTGAAGAAGGGTTCAAAAGAAGTGAGGAATACTGAGATAGCTAATTAAAGAACCGGTATCTGGGTGGGGGAGCTGACAATGATAAGAGAGAGGGGCCTGGAGGGAGGTGTAACTCAGAGAAAGAGGTGGGGAGAACAGTGAGAGACCCTTCAGCTGTAACTAGATAGGGAAAATATATAATAAATAGCTATCAGTAGAGTGGGTCCTTGTTATTTGGATTGGGCTCTCTAGACATTAGTTATATATTTTTAAGAATAGATAGAGGTTAGAGACAGAGGTGAGAGTGGTTATTATTGGACTTACTGAATGAGTGGTGGGCAGATTGGAGACTTAGAGAAAGTCTTTATTAGAGACTTGTAGAGAGGATATGTGCTCAGAGTGGGGGGAGAGTTCAGACTATTAGAGAGGTGATTACCTTTAACTGAGAGGGAGTGAGGGGTAGACCCCCTTGAGGGATTGAATAGGGGGATCATATAGGAGCTGGAATATATATATTTTATCAGTATAGACTAGCTGGTAAAAAATGGGACAGTCCAAGTAACTATAAAAAATAAATAAATAAATAAATATATATAATTGGCCCTCTATCCTTGACTTTGACTGATAACCAATATATATATATTTTATAGTCACTCAGACTATATTATTTATTATCAAACCCATCTAACCCATATATAATATAGGAGCCTCACCCCTATCTCCCTTGATTACACTGAATTATGCCAGCATTCTTTTCCTGTGTAACAGCTGTTCCTCCACTGGCATTCTGACCTAATCTCCCTGAGGGCTTTGCTCGATCAAGTACAAACCTTCTGTTTGCAAAGTGTCCTTATGCGTAATTGTCCGAATAACCGAGAAAGAAACCCCAACATGATCAAAGGGAAAAAGAAAAGAAGAGGACGAAAAAAAACACGGCGCAACATGAGTTTGGCTTATAGGAAGCGTAAAAACGCTTCCAAGGCCCGCCATTCGTGCTTCAGCGCGAAGAGGACAACCATATATGTATTGACAGGGGAATGGGCGGGAGGGATGCGTAAAAGGATTAGAATTGCTAACAGCTTAACTGGCGAAGCACCTAACTTGGAGATAGGTATATACAGCGGGGCAAACGACGTATATAGGGTACTACACTGAAACAGGTACTAAACTAAAAACTGACGCTTAACGTTTAAATTGAAACGGGTGCAAAACGAAACAGGTACTGAAACTGGTGCGAAACGAAACTGGTGCTAACATTTAAATTGAAGCGGGGCGAAAACTGGCGTAAAAATGAGACTTATGCTATCTTAAGATGCTTGCAAGGGGTGAAACTGAGTTGCGCGACTGCATGAATGTACGCGGCTCGGACACTTTGCCGAAGTTTGAACTACGTTCATAACTATATCTTTGAAAGATGGAAAGCATCGTGAACTTTACAGTCACCAGTGCTACTTATGGGAGCCAAAATGATATAAGGGTCCTTTATTCGGAGGTGGAAGTGGTCTGTGTATTTCCAATGAGGCGAATAATAATAACTTATATTATCATATAGTTATTCCGGTACCAGTGCATTGAACATGGCTCTTGCTGGTGCGCAAAATTTTACGGTCGCGGATTATGAGGTTTTTTCTGTGATGTTGAGGAATAGAATATAGTTGTGGGACATTGGTATTTTTCTTTCTCTGGAACTTACTGTATATGACCAATTATGTATATACACAAAATATAGCGAAATTTTCCCTTGCTATCCTCAGACAAGCATCTGAATTGTTATGTTCCTTTATGTAGTTTGCCTCGATTGAAATAAATTCATCTTAGCTCAAATCGCTAATGTTATTTGCAAAAAAAAAATAAAATAAAATAAAATAAAAAATCGTGAATTCACTCAATATTACAGAACCCCTCTGACATACCTAGGCGTCTGCAAAAGGCTAACTGCTGAGTTGGCGCAACGAGATGTTCCGCCATGATTTTCCCAAATCAACCCATTCATTCAACGGGAACCTGAGCAACTCACACGAACCTCGTCATTTTGCACAGACTCCCGGCTGACAGATATGTAGCTTTTCTAACAGTAAAAATGAATAAATAAGTGATCCACATCACTAAAGTCTTATACTTCTCACAAAGGTATCCAGCGATAGCACGTGGCAGGAGTTGAAACCATTTTCCTCAGCGTACATTTCGCATTACGAAACAACCCCTTGCCGATCTCATCGCTACATGGTCACCCTATCTTCCAATATCAATTAAATTTATTGGGTAAGATAAATGGCACTGTCGCAGCCATTATTCCTCCAACATCGCAATTAGTTGTCATGATCGTCTTGTTATGGGTAAGTGATTTTGTTGACACAACCTAGACAAACCGGCATCATTCAAAAAGCTGTTGTTGGCTCCCACGGATGGGCGATTGCATCGTCTGAGATGGAAACAGTATGACAACAAACATTTGGTGACCTGGTTGCACCGACCGTCTGCTGTCAATTGTCGAGTATAGACATGCGTCCCGGTGCAGCCCACTTTTTCAGGGTTTGAGGAAATTACGGGGAAAGCAGTTACGATAATATGGGGGGGTCTGTTTTACGGGGCATCGAATTTTAACACAATATTCAAAGAATTCCCTTCAACCTAATGAAAGGACGTATTAAAAAAAAACCCCCTTACATGTCGACACCAGGCCAGACAACTGTTCACTCATTTGCGTTGGACACGACGTGGCGGTAGTAGTTTCCCATTCATGGACCGGAGGGAGGGTAGGGTGCAAGCAAATCTGGGCTGGGGCTGCGGTGGGGACAAGTCAACATGACCAATTTCGGGATGACATAATTATTTACCAAGAACAATTTTCCCGGCGTCGACATATCCGAGAAGAACCTGTGACCCATTTCCACGATCTAATGGGATCCTTTGTTCCTGTCCAAATGTCATTTGGGGGGAGGCGCCGTGGTATTTCCTAGATGAAAAGGAAATCTAATTTTCGTCCATCACATCCGCTTGCCGCTTGGAGTATAGCTTGAAAGCGAACAGCTATACCACGAGCAAGGTAATATTTACTCAGTTCAGCTATTGACACAGTGACGTAGTTGGGTCAAAATCATTTTGACGTGTCACGATTTCAGCGGGATACTAGAAATAGATTGTCGCAATCAAAAGTTGACTTGGGCGTAATATTCAATCAAAAGGTTACTTGGGCTTGATATTCATTGGAAAGGTAACTTATGCGTAATATTTGTATTTGTTACGTATATCCGCTGTCGTAATACGCATATGAATGCGTAAATTTCATTGGGAGATAAGGTCTTGAAAAACTCATACCATAAAAATCCCAAGTCGCCGCGTCTTCTCCAGAGTGAACAACTTACTCTACTGTATTACGTATATCCACTCCTTCAAGCCATCTCTCACGGTCAACATGTCAAATACCCAACCTCGTACCTCCGCCTCTGGTGCCATCAAACTTTCTCAGGACATGGCCATACTTGTCAATGACCCCACCGGCAGCGATGTTCGTTTTTTGGTTGGTGGAATTGACGCAAAGAAGGACGACGATATACGCAATAATGCTGAACAAGTTACAATGTACGGCCATTCGCCGATTCTCCGCTGTCGCTCCAAATACTTCAATACACTGTTCAGCAACGATTGGAAGGAGACGACCAGTGGCATAATTCGCAAGCCCAACATTTCACACGTCGCGTTCCATGCACTCCTGCGCTATATCTACACCGGTAGCGTTGAGGTCAACGACAAGACAATTCTTCTCGATCTGATCGCTGCTGCTGAAGAAATGGAACTAGACGAATTGAGTCTTGAATGCCAAGCCAACGTGATGGATGTGCTGAAACAGATTGACTCAAAAGAAGGCGATGATTATGACGAGAGCAGAATGCCGGAGCGCCTTCCCTTCAACATCGCAGTCAGCAAATATGCCATCCCTGGATTAATTATGGCACATCAACATACTCTTACCGGATTCTTCCACCAACTTCTTGACTTCATTGTTGTTCATATGGAAACCATCCTCGAGTCTAGCGTCACGCTCGCCACATTCCTCGATGAAATTCCTCTCACACTTTTCAAGCAGATCCTTGCCTCTGACAACCTCCCCTTAGCCGAATTTGATGCCTGGAATTTGACTATGAACTGGGCGTGTCACCATACCAAGGTCTCAAAACCCATGGTCGAATCACAGGTGAAGATAAACATTGCCAGCGAAATGGACGAAGACACGCAGGAGACGACGTCAAGTAACGTGCCATCCGATGCGGGCGCCGGGGGGATGGACCAGCCGCTAGTTTCAGCCCAGCAGCTCATGGAGCTAAAAGCCGCTCTTAGATCACTGATTCCGGCTATCCGTTTCACCCTCTTCGAACCGGAGCAGTATATTCAGTCTGTCGAAACTCTCACATTTTTCCTCCCGATGCGTCGAACTATCGAGATCCAGCTATTTTTCTCCCGGCCGAACAATACATCGATTGAGACCCCGAGGACAAAGAGCCGGGTTAAGAGCGAGGATAGGAACGAAGATAAATGCGATTTCACTTCGGACATTGCCAATTACGAGTCATTGAACCTTTTGAAAATGTGGATTATAGAAGCCAATGGGATAGCTGGATGTAATTCGCCGGCAAATTTGCGGTTCAATAAGCTATACCAAGCTTCCATTCATGGCTTCCAAGCCTCTACCTTCCATCAAAGGTGCGACAATCAAGGACCCACACTCGTGCTCGTAAGAAGTTCCGACGGACATCTGTTTGGTGGTGTCAATTTCAAACCTTGGCAATCGTGGAGCTCCTTTGCTCAGTCCAGTACAAACTTTTTGTTTGCTTTGAAAGATGGACTGCATCGCCAACAGCCAGCGAAATTCATCATCACCAATTCAACATATGCGAGCTACAGCAATCCAAACTACGGGCCGACATTCGGGTACGAAATTCGACGTGGACATGACATAAATATTTGCGATCAGGCGAACACCGGAACATTATCAACCTGCAATTTACCAACTAGCTATTCCGGTACCGGAGCATCGAGCACGGCTCTCGCTGGTGCGCAAAATTTTACGGTCGCGGATTATGAGGTGTTTTCTATTATTAATGTCTGATGCCATGTAATGTTGCAGAATAGTATATATAGTTGTAGAATATTGTTATTTTTTTTTTTTTCTAGAACCTACTGTATATGATCAATGATTATGTTGCTATCCTCAGACTAATATCTGAATTGCCATTTTTCTCTATGTATTTTGCCTCAATTGAAATTAAATTCATCTTGATTCAATTTGTGCGCACAGATGATGAGATCTGTAAAGAATTATTAATTCACATATATGGAAATATTATAAAACCTGAGTTTATATAAGCTAACTACTGAGCTGACAATATAGGAAGTTTTACTATATATATATATTTTAAATTAATCTGTTCAATTTAACAAGAAACTGAGCATTTTATATAATCTCATCATTTTGTATAAACTTCTGTTTGACAGATCTATAATGTTATAAATATTATAAAAGTGACCTATATCTCAAAAATCTCTCATATTTTTCAAAAAGAAATTTAGTAATATTATATAAAGATTGCAGGCTATTCTCTTTTATATCCATTTTGAGTATATATATAGTGTTATATATTCCAATTGATAAAATATATTTATTTAGTCTAAAGATGATATGAATGGTATTATGGTGGCCACTATTACTCTTATCTTATAATTAATAACAGATATACTATATAATTATACTATTTATAAAAAATTCCGACGGACATCTTTTTGGCGGTGTCAACTTCAAATCTTGGCAATCGAACATAGCTGGGCTCAGTCCGGTACAAACTTTTTGTTGCTTTGAAAGATGGATTGTATCGACAACAACTGGTGAAATTCACAGTCGCCAATCCTGCATATGAGAGCTACAATTCTGAACGGGGAATGATATTTGGATTAAGGATAAGGCGAACGTGGCATCATGCAGCAGCGACTTACCAAATTGTTATTCTGGTACCGGTGCATCGAACACGACTCTCGCTGGCGCGCAAAGTTTTACGGTCGCCGATTACGAGGTGTTTTCTATTGCGAAAGTGTAATGCCATATATATATATATAGTTGTGGAACATTGGTATTGTAACGTGCCTGGCTCAATGGAGGCAAATTACAAGGTTGGGGGTTGATGTAGTTCGGCTTGAGCCCCCAGTTACTTTGTCAAAAGCAACAGAATGTTCTAGAGTTCCTGAGGTCCTTGGTGTTTAGTGGTATAATAGTCAAGTCTGGATACAACGGTCGATTTGTATGTCGATTTCCTTATTGGGACGGTTCTCTGGGTGTAGCGGCGATTTGTGTATGTGGCACGAGTGTTCCTTATGCGTGACGGTCTGGCAATTTGGCGGTTCTCCTTATGCGATTTCTGCGTGACGATCTCTTGTGTAGCGCGACGATCTCTGGCGGATTCCTTATGCGTGACGTTCTGACAATTTGGCGGATAACTCGATTTGGTGCGGATTCTCCTGAATCGGCTCACTGGGAATTACACTGGCGGCGGATTCTTCCTGAATCGGCGGGCTTCTGGGAGTAATAACTCGGCGGTTCTTCTGGGAATAACGGGTGGCGCGGATTCTTCTGAATTGGGCTCACTGGGAACGGATGAATAACTCGGGTGGCGGATATTCAGATAACTCGGAGGGCGGGTAATTCAATAACTCGGATGCCGCGGATTCTTCCTGAATCGGCGGGCTTCTGGGAATGTGGGTTCTTGGCAAAGACTGGCTTCGTTTGCGCGAACAAGTTCACTGCGAAGTTGCGTCAACGGACTGGCTTTGTGCAAGATGGCGGACTTCTCTTGAAAACGGGGTTCTCTTCAAAAGGCGGCGAAGTTCTTCCTTGAACTTTTGGCGGCAAATCTTCAGGCTTATCTGGCAAGCGAACCAAGGCTTTGTATCGGAAAGTGGACCGGAGTGGAAAGGAATGCTTTGCTCACAATCTCCTAGCAGTAGCTGTAGAGTTCCTCTTGAAGTGTGGTAGGCAGACTTGACTTTTGCTTTGGATTCAATTCGGACTCTTCTTTGTATTGGAAAGCAAACTTTTGTCTCTGGGGTATTTTATACATTGTGGTTGCTATCTGGTTACTATGTGGCTAACTATAGATTTGCTATTTATGGCAAGTTGTGCAGGTCCAGCACAAGTGTGCAGGTCCAGCACAGGTGTGCAGGTCCTGCACAGGTATACCTTTTCTGGTAGTCTGGCTATTTATACAGTTTTCCACAGCAATGGTTGCTGTGTTGCTATGTGTTCACGTCATCTGACTAAGTTATAATTCGAGTGGTACGTTTTGGCTTGTCACAGTATTCTTTGTCTAGAACCTACTGTATATGTACACAAAATCTAGTGAAATACTCCATTGCTATCTTCAGATGAGCATCGTAATTGATATTTTCCTTTATGTAGTTTGCTTCGATTGAAATAAAATTCATCTTGATTCAATTTGCGCTCTCGCAAATGATGTGATCTGCAAAGAATAGTGAATTCACACATACGGGAATGTTACAGAAACCTCACTGGAGTTTATACAGCTAACTGCTGAGCAGGTACCAGAAGGCGTTTCACCAAAATGAATCCATTCATTCAACAGGATATGAGGGTCTAACATGAACCTCGCTACTTTGCACAGACTCTTGGTCAACAAGCATGCAATGTTACAAACATTACGAACAAATAAATTCGTGATTTAAATAACAAAAATCTCACATTTCTCATAAAGAAATCCAGTGATAGCACGTGGCGGGATTGGGGGCTATTCTTTTCAATGTGCGCAATGCTACAGGGTCATCCTGTCTTTCAATCAATTAAATATATTTGTTTTGCCTGAAGATGCGATGAATGGCGATGTCGTGACCGCTATTCTTCTGGTCTCACGCTATGCGTTATCATACTGTTAGAGCGATTTTGCGGATGCAAACTCGGTTAACTGGTATCATGCGAAACATGACGGCTCCCTAATATAGATGATTTGACAAGCCAATAGTTGCAAATGTCGATTTTTATAGTCACGATCGATTGTGTCGAAACCTTCAAACATAATCCCAAAATGATTATCCTACAGTTTCAAGATCATGACGTTGGAAACACTAACGACGGCAGCAGTGGGCGGCAGGGGTTTATACCTGGAGATATTACAAAAAGTAGCCTGCAAATCTCGCCTGTCGAGCTTAAATCCGTTGATCGCATCCTTCACCTCGTCAATCTCCGCCAATGCGGACGTTAATACACAAATGATGTAAACGGTTTTATTCTCCTGTATCAGGTGGAGAGTTTATGAAATCGTGTCCCTTCATCGTGGACAACACTAATTTGTATTCTACTTGACCCGAAATTTACATCCAATAATACGAAGAACATTTGGTTGCTATGCTGTGCACCTAAACGAAAAATTGCTGTAGTTACAGCTGACGTATTCCCAACCCACATGTGATAAGGTCTTACCGAAGAACGCGTGTTCGAGCTTCGAGTTATTTCTTTTATTCACATGTGGAGCGTGTTGAGCTACATGATATTGGTTGATTTTGAGACCTGAGAAACCGACAACACTTCCATTTAAAGTGTTTGAAAAAACTTTGCAACAATCGGAAAATTCAAGACAATCGTTACGGTTTATTTCGCGCTACACCTTGGTTTACGATTTTACTTATGCACCTTCGGTTTTGATTTTGATTTCTTAGGACGCCTTGTTTTCGATGCTTTGGCCAGCTTCTTGGATCCCTTGGCGACTTGAGAGGGTTTGATCCTTTGGGTTTGTCCGGTTTCGCAAGGAGTGATCTGCTTGGGGCTCTATGGCATTGCAGCCCGATGTGCAGCATGTCGAAAACGTGCTACGGCTGAACCGGTTATTGTACGTCTCGGGTGAGTAAGCATAAATTGAGTGAAAGATACTGAATCGCACCATAAAATCTTTACCAGTCGTCATTGAAGCCAAATTCGTTTACACAAAATTTGCAACTTGTTGGGATGACGGATATTAGAGCACAAACTGTAATATAGAACAGAAAGAGAGAGGAAAGAAAATTTACAACTGGTCCTTTGATCATAGAACTTGAGCGTGGTGGTACCACAGGGGCCAAACGGACCGAAACAGGAGCCTTTACCATCTGGGCCTGAAAAATGTCTTGTTACGTGGGTGCACACACTTCCATGGACAAAAATCCGAGTCCACTCACATTCTGCACCTTCGAAATCATTGTTTCCAATATTGGGCGATCCGCGAACTAAGGCAGCCAGGAAAACACAGAGGGAGCAGAATGCAATGATGAGCATGTTGGGGAAATGGGAACTGAAGAAGGTGGAATGGAGACGAAGAGTTTTGGCATCTATTTTAATACAAATTCAAAGCCATTCCTCTCGCATGGGTGAAAATTGTTTGCTTGTTGGATGTGAGTTGATGAACTTTGATCTTATGAAATTCTCGTGGCCACATCAATGATCTTTGCACTTTTGTACAGAGAGCATCACAGACTATCTTATGTATGCCAGTGTTGAACCAGGGCTTAGGATCAGAATATTGGTATCTTGATTTTCTTGCATTTTTTTTTTTTTTTTATTCGACATCCTCCAACCTTAGCTGCAGATTGAAATGATATTTTTGTGAAACACAAGGTAGCACCGAATGATGAGCATGAATCATCCCGCTATGGATGGTCCCTTTTTGGTTCAAAACCACCATATTTTTCTCCTTACCAAAGAACGCGTGCTCGATCTTTGATATTTTCCTTTATTTATATGTTGAGTATGTTGAACTACATGACACTGGTACATATTGGCACCTTTAAAACAGATACACTTCAATTAAAAGTGTTTGAAAACTTTGCAAGACAAGCGTTAAGATTTCGCGTTACGCCTTGGTTACGGCTTTTTACGTCACAGCCCTCGATTTCGGTTTTGTTTTCTTAGAACGATTCGCTTTGAATTCTTTGGCCTGCTTCCTTGTTCTGAGAGGCCGTCCCTTGGCGGTTTTGAGGGATTTCGATACTTTAAGTTTACCGAGTTTCGCAAGGAGGTTGTTGCGGGAAACCTCTACCCCTCTGGCGCAGCACGACGGAAACGCATCATTGCTGAACCGATGATTGTATGTCTCGGGCGAGTGAGAAAAAATTGTGAGTGCATAATTCCGAATCGTGTTATAAAATCCTTACCAGTTGATATTGAAGCCAGTACCCGTTACACAAGGGCGGCAAACTGTTGAGATTTTACAGTGTAATTGAGATTAGAGGGCAAACTGTAAAATAGAAAGGAAGAGATAGGAAAGACAATTTACTTAAGAACCCTTGTACGCAGAACCCAATCGTGGCATTACTACAGAAGCCATTCGGACCGACGCAGGCGACTTCACCAACTGAACCTGGATAAGAATTGGTCACATGGATGTTAACGCGCACGCCTCCATGGATGGAAAATCATTGTCCACGGATAGGTCACTCACACTCTGCAGCTTCGAAATCATCGTCTCCAATATTTGATTCGTTAACAGGCGATACTCGAGCTAAGGCGGCCAGGAAAACACAGAGCAAGTAGAGCGCGGTGATGAGCATGTTGGGAAAGGTGGAATGGGTGCAAAGCAATGAAGAAGTTGATTCTCTTGTAGGAAGAGTTGATGACCAATCGCTGATGTGGAAAAGATTCCATCTTTGAGCTTCCAACTTTTAATATTAAAATTCTCTCATTTCCTTGATTTATGAGAATTCTACAGGAGTACCAATTAGACATACAAAGGTGTGGGGATTTCGTACAAAGTCGTGCGCCTTGAGACTGCGAATGTCTCGCGGCCATGTCAATGGGTTTTGCACTTTTGCATTGATAACATCATAATCCGTATGTCTGCCAAGGATATGTCGTTATTTTTCAGATGAGGGTATCCGTAACTTCGTTTGCTTTATATTTTGACCCATCACGACAACCATATTTCGACTTACAGTACGACGTCCATATTTTGACGTACAAGTAATTTAACACGACACCCGTATTCCGATCCTGCACGACCCCCCATATTCAGACTTCTCGTATTCCGGCTTCTCATATTCCTACTCACAGGGAATTCAGCTCACGACACCCACATTCCGACTTACAGCACGACACCCGTATTCCCATCTAGCCTGTATTCCGACTTCCGTACAGGGAATTAAGAACGACACCCGTATTCCGATTTACAGCACGACGTCAATATTCTGACTTACAGTGAATTCTGCACGACACCCGTATTCCCATCCAGTATGTATTCTGACTTCTCATATTCCGCTGTACAGCTAAGAATGAATACTGTATTCCGACCCTGCTCGACGTCCGTATTCTGACTTTCGGTATTCTGACTTACAAGGAATTTAAGCAGAACGACATCGATATTCTGACTTACGCGGAATTTAGGCAGAACGACGCCCTAACCCTAACCCTAACCCTAACCCTAACCATATTATGACATACGCGGAATTCAGCAAGAAACCCGTACTCTGAGCCAGCACGATGTCAGTATTCTAATTTACTCGGAACTAAGCGCGAAACCCATATTCCGATAGTACGACACCCGTATTACAATTTATAGTCCGAGATCCGTGTTCCGACTTACATGGAATTCAGCACACCCATATTCCTTAAATCCTCGCCCGTCCTTTCTTTGAAGTGAAGTGCATTATTGGTTTCACGACACCCGATACATTCTTTTTGCTGCATTTCTTGCTGTCACTGTTTCTGATTCTCATACCGTCTGGTATGTTGTGATTAGCTGTATTTAATTTTCTGAGATCTGTTACATTGTTATTCTGGCGTTACTTGCTCCATCAGCTTCACAAAGATCTCCATTCTCTATGTTCCGGGAATCGATACTTATCAGGCTCTCTTTGCTATGTGAACCGATACTAATTATACTCGTTTTGTTCTGGGAACATTTTCTTGTTTGTTTGTTTCAACTAAATTAGTGTATCAGTATATTAAGGGAGAACTTGCTCGTTATAAGTATCCAACTGGTCACCGGGAATATTCCGGAAGATATGTCTGGGTGTTGTGACATATAGTTAGCTGTGATTAAAGGTTGCAAGAGACACTGTAGAATGAGCGACGGGATTTCACCTAAGGAATTTGTAGCAACTTACTTGGGGGAGACGCTCAATTTCACGCCATATACTCGCGTTCGTAGTGTAAAATTGCGATAAGGTATATGCAATTAAAAGGACGAGGTCATACGTTGTTGAATACAACAATAAAATAGTTCGCTTCGTTTATATCGCAAGTTCGTCCCATTGCCTGTGTGCGATTGGCATATTGTGGAATTGGTTTATTGAACGTGTTACGTCAGGATTGCAAATCGTTAACGTATATTTGCCTTCTGCGTATTTTGTATTTGAATCATTGTTCGCCCAGTTTAAAAGATGGAACTACCTTTTGCGCAACTTTTTTCCTGACAAAGGTGACAATGAATACAACAAATTCTAGCTGACTGAAACGTCCTGATGCACGGAAGCGCCGAAGAATGTCGTGCTAGTGAATGGTAGCCTTCGGCACCGTGTTAGTTCAAGGTTCAGATACGTGTCAGTCCGGCGGTTCGAGAATCCTTGCTTGACAACCATATATGCGCCCATCATCTTAAATATGGATCAAAGAAATTTTCCGAAGTCGAACTAGTCGTTTTATAGGGATTTACATGAATTGAAAAGTCAACCGAACATGACATAATGCGACTCCGAGCTAAAAAAAAAAAAAAAAAAATTGAAAAAGCGCGTATATTGCTCTGGAAACAAGCCGTCAGTCAGAGTTTGCACAACACGATCCGGTTTATGAAATGATGCACCCCGATTGTTTCCTTTTGAATTCTTCGAAATCTTTCTGCATAGCTTCCAATTGATTTTGTTGTTGCTTGATTCGGTCTTTATGGCCTTTTAATATGGATTCGGAATGGGCCTTCTTCTTTTTCTCTTCATTGTGCGCTTTCCTTTGTTTCTCCTGGAGTTGAGCGGACTCGCGGGCTGCATTTAGGATTTCCTTCTTCTGCTGCTCCATCATTTTCTCCAATTCTTGCTGGCGGTTTTCGCTCTTTTTTGCCAGCTCGAGCAATTCCTCTTGGTGCTCCTGAAGTTTGCGGAACTTGCCTTTTTCTTCCTCTTCCGCGAGGCGCTTTTCGTTTTCTTGGCGTTCACGCTCCTCACGGAATCGTTCCTGAGATATATTAAGCGTAGTATGTGGGCTGCATTTAGTAAAACAAAAACATCCAATACTCAATCTCATGATTGCAACGATACATACGAAAATATCGGTTGTGTATAGCGTTTCCAAGGATGCTATGTACTGAATTAAAATCTCGGCCTCGCGCAACCAGATGGGGTTTTCGGGGCCAGGGAAAATGGAGAGATTTGGGAAAATAACCCATCGCTTGTCGACGGCGAGCACAAGCTCTTTTAGCGGGTTGATGGGTGACCTTCCCCCACGCACAGGTGGTTCCCTCATGAGCTCTTGCTCGAGCCGGCCACGCTCAATAGTCATGTCGGCACTGACGGTTTTGCTGAACACCAGAATTAAGTTCGTCTTGACTTCAGCACCAAGGAAGCCTAGTATTTGAGAGACGACGCGACACTCCTCAGGGGTCATACGACCGAATTCTGCGGGAAATTAACGCGATTTTTATACAGGTTAGATATGTGTTGTGTTATGTCTTTGCGTCAATTTCTGAAAAAA
>RBNI01003059.1:0-16763 GCA_003990745.1 Jimgerdemannia flammicorona
CACATTCCTGGCCATTCGCCATTCTCAGAATCCCCCCGACCCCCCCACCCCCACCGCGGCCGCCGGCCTCACGCATGCCCTCTTAAATGTGGCGCTCGAGTCTAAGCCCCCACCCAAACATCCGGGCAGTCCGCCCTGGAAGACCCAGGAAGAATGGCGAAAATCTAGCGCCAAGTCCACGAGTATTGAGTACTCCGACCCTGACGGCACAGCACCCCGGTCGAAGCTGGCCCTCCAGTCCCAGGACCAGCTCGGCGAATGGGACGTGGCCGGCCTGATGGACAATCCCGGGGGCGAGTGGGGTAGCGAAGACGCTGGGGGTGGGTGGGGTAGTGAAGGCACCACTGCGGGCGGGTGGGGTAACGAAGTCGCCGTTGCGGGCGGGTGGAACGAGGGGGAGACCTCGGGTGCGGGCTGGGATGATGGTCGGTTATTTTTTGTTTGTGTTACACGTTTTAGTTTTAGCCCCTGATCGCCTTACTGGTTTCATTTTCTGGATATGGGAAGTGTCTTACTCTTTCGCACTCAACATTCATAACCTTTTTCCTCCTCTCCACTTCCCCTAATCACCCCTAGCGCAGCCACAGCCACCCCCAACTCCGCGGCCTCAGCCTCCACAACCTCTACACACGCAACGTTCGACGCGTTGCTCGAGGACCTCAAGACCAAGAAGAGGAAGGGGAGATCGGGGGAGGTAATTGGAGGAGGTAATCGGTGATGAGCTCGTGCGCGTCTTTGGATGACGAGGGATGGAGACGGAAGGTTTATGGGACTCTCATGCGTCGGGTCGCTCGTACCTTTTTTTTCTTTTCTTTTTCTTTTTTGAGGGAGAGCAGGCTCAGGGACTGCCTTTTTTTTGATATCAAACAATTGGGAGATGGGGCGGCATGCGCATATACTTTTTTTTTGTTTGTTCGTTTGTTTGGTTATTTGCGTGATGCTCTACGAAGCATAGATATATCGAGACGCGATAGCACGGCGTGCGCGGTGGGAAAATGGTGTATAACGGAGACGTCGCGCTACATATTCGAAGCTAATATAAACGCAAATGAGGGAAAAAATTGGGAAGGGGGGGGGGGGTGTTGAATGCAACAAATACCTAAGGCCGAGCAAGAAACAAAGGCCGAACAGAGATATGAGATAGGAGCGTGTTCTACGACATAAGGATGTCGAAAGACCAGCGGAAAGGAGTCATGTATATATATGCAAGCACCCAGGCATGCTGTCGGCCCATACCCTCGAGATACGAATGGCTTGAGTCGGACTCGGATAGACACCACTGCCTTAAATCATCATTGTCCAACTGGTTCTTCCAAGACCTCAAGGTCCTAAGGACAGCTCTATCTAGCAAAGCCAAGAAGATCCTCCAAACATAGTGTTTTTTATTATGTAAATCGGCTTCAACCGTCGCTCGCTCGCCAGCCGAGGTAGAGGACGAACACTTCCCAGAGTATTTATGCCCAAGACAAAGGGGAAGATTACGCGATGGCAAACAAACAAAAGGAGCATTGCGCGAGCGAGCTCATTTCAGGTTCAAACTTTTGAATCGAGGCACGTGTTCTCGTCTAACGAAATGAAATAATCACGCTCAGCATGCACTCCCCTCTCTGTTTTTTGCAGGCGGTTACGAAACAACACCACAAGCGCCAGACGCGTATACATTCTTCAAGCGACGTTGGTTTACGGCTTTATTTTTTTTGTTTTGATCCGATTGTTTCCGTTCGTCCGATTGGGTACAATGCACGAACTAAAGGTACAGTGCACAAACTAAGGTATATACAATGAACTAAATGTACATGGACGGCCCCATCCGCACGTCCTGCACCATTGATATAGGTGCATATATACGTTTTTTGTCTACATTTACATACCGAGCGCATAAACCATTTTCCGACACACAAAAACCGCAACGTTTCCTCTCTCCCGCCGACGATCCCTCTCCACTCCCACCATGCTACGTCTGCCGGCCGATTATTCAGCTCGCACATGATGTCACCGGTATATGGTGATCGAGACGCGGTCACGGAGTACGTGGCTTGCTTTGTATAAAGTATGCGATTTTTGATCGGATACAGGCACATGCCATTTTTATGAGGGGGCACTAGGTATAACGCGTCGAACGCCTACCGTTGCCAAGTCAACATCGTCTCATGCGACAAGTTGGACATCCTTCCTTTCCATCCATAAACATGATCATGGATCGTCAGCTTTGCGACAGATCCAACTTCCATCGCTTGCAATCTTGTATATATTTCACGGGAAAAAAAGAGGCTGTGGGGGAAGGAACAAAAAGCATGTAACATGGTTTCGATTGTCCTTCCTGCCTTTCTGCCGAGCCCATTGGTTGGTGGAGTTTTCTACATACTCATGCTTTTTTTGGCGACAATGGGGTGATTAGCCCCTTCCCCCTCCAATATGACTCAGGACGCATGAAGGATTTGCTCTGGAATGCTCGATATCGACAAGACTACCGTAGTGTTGCATGCTAGGTCGACTCGGCAAGCCCGCGCGATGCGACATGTTTCTGATACACAGCAATTGCATCAACCACCTTCACCGCCACCGCCACCGCTACACCCAACCCAAACCAACCCCTACCAATGCTCTTCGATCCCACCGTCTTCCTCGTCGCGCTCGCCTTAACCCTCGGGCTGACGTCGTCCACCTCCGCCTTCTACGTGTACAACAAGGCCGACGTGCAGTTCGGCGTCTCGATCCACGACGGCCACTCGGGGATCCGCCCGGGCTCCAAATGGTGCTGCAACTAGAAGGACCGGAGCTGCAACCCGGACGGCGGTCAGAACTCCCTCGTCTACGACATGCTTCCTCATATATGTAATGATATCACTCCCTTTAAAACAAACATCTCTGGGCTACTATGGGGTTGCGCTGCGCGTAATTACTATCGCTCCAACTCTGAACAGCTGGAGACGAAGGTTCCTCTGCCAAACAAAAGGAAATTCATCGGCAAACCTTGTAGCGAGGTGGCATTTTACCATTATCCCGATTTCATTTTACCAAATCACTCCACCAGCGTATAACCAGTACGAAAAAAGAAACCCCCCCCGCGCCCCGAACCACACCGAGCACGAAAAACCGTTCCCATCGCTCTGCATTAGACAGAGGGAACAAAGCCCGGTTGGAGGGAGGAATCGAGCGTGTGTGGTGGCAATGTATCCCGAGATGCGACATGGCGGCAGGGGCAGGCTCGTTTTTCGTCCGACGATTGGCCGCATCGTATTCTTCCTTGTTTTGACGAGGGGAATGTTTTGTCCCTCGTCGACTTCCCCCAGACAGAATGGCGTGGCGACAGATCCACGAATTCTTTATCTGTGGGCTAATGCTTCGACGAGTAGGAGGCAAATAACAACAATAATGAGAAATATAATCGCAGACTATTTCCCGATTTCAGACCTAACTTGAGTCCAAAGTACAAACAGAAAACCATTTATTTATCGAGTAGTGGAAAAGAGGATACAACAGGTAAATACAAAACAAACTATATTTATCGCCAGCCATCTCGACATTCCTACAGCTCCTCCTTAACCGTAGCCTCCTGCTCAGCCTTCTCGCGGGCTTCCTTCTCCGCCGTCTCACGAGCTTCCTTCTCCGCCTTAATCTTGGCTTCCCTCGCAGCCTTCTCTTTTGCCTCCTTCTCCGCAAGTTCCTTGGCCTCCCTCTCCCTCTTCTCTTTCGCCGCCCTCTCTCTCGCGATCTTTTCCTCCTTCTCCCTCGCGATCCTCTCCTCCTCCAACTTAATCCTCTCCCCCTCCTCCTCCAACTTCGCCTTAGCTCCCTCAACTATCACATGCACCTCCTTCGACGCATCCGAGAGCCACGTGTCCAACCCCGTCACAAGCTCCTCAATCCTACTCGTCACAGCAATCCTGACCTCATCAGCCCTCTCTTTTGCGGCCGCAACAGCCTGTCTTGTCTCAGTGGTCACCTTATCAAGCATCGCCTTGGCTTCATCATACAGCGGCTGCAAGTCCTCCCCGATATCAGGCTTCGCTAGTCTAAGAGCACGAATCGCTTCAAGTCCCCTCTCCCTAACGGTACTCTGAGCCTCCTTCTCTACGCGCTCGATCTCGTCCCTCGCGCGCTCCACGACCCCGCGCAGCACAGTCTGAGCCTCGGCTGTCTGCTTCTCGACCTTTTTGATAGCGGCATTGGCGTGTTTTGAGATGTCAACGATACGGGCGTGGGGCTTCTTCTTAGCGTCGTCGAGGACACGTTGGACGTACTCTGCGATCGCCTTGATCTGCTCGGTAGCGCGCTCCTGGACCTGACGACCCTCGGGCTCCACCTTATCTTTAATATCGGCGATAACTGAATCGTGGACGCCTTCGATGGCGACATCGAGTTTTGCCCGCTCGCGACGGCCGACTTCGATGATGGCGTCTATTTCGCGGCCCACGATGTTCTCGATTTCACGGCGAGCGGATTGGATGCGTATCTCCGTCTCGTTGAATGGGTTTCCAGTCACGAAAGAGAAGACTCGACCATAGATCTCGCGAGCCTTTGGTCCGACGTGATCGCGGTGGATGCGCTTGACCTCTGGAAGGACCTTGTCGTTCCAGGTGGGGACGACTTGGTTATCCCATACGTCCTTAACGACGACGGCGGTCTTCCTTGCGGTGGGGTCGACATACTCCTTGTAGTATACGGTTGCAGTGTCAACGCCCTGCTTAACGACAGGCTTTGCGAGCTCGATCTTCTCCTGTATGACGGGTCCGTACTTCTTGATGGCGGGCTGAACGTGGCGGACGTGAACCTCTTGTGCGGTGGCGTATGCCTTGGCGGCGACTTCCTGTGTCTTATCGACGTATTCACCAATATAGGCTTCGTAGTGCTCCGAGACATGGTCGACGACGCGATCAACGTGCTCCTTGGCGAGGACGTCGTACTGCTCCTTAACGCGGCCGTGTAGCTCGACGACGATGGGGTGGGCGTGCTGGAAGTAGACTTCTTGACCCTGCTGCAGATAGACCTGGCCCTGCTGGAAGGCGGGCTTGCCGTAAACCTCGGCGTACTTAGCAGCGGTCATGAGTACCGGGTGGCCATAAATGGTATAGTGGTAGCGGATTGCATCGACATGGTCGCCCACGTAGGGCTCGAGGTATTGCTTGTAGAGCGGAAGGAAAACGGGCGCCAGGACGTCGTGCGTCACGCGGTAGAGAGCCTTGCAGTCCGTGGGGGCGTCGGGAGAGAGAATTGGCGTGGTGAAGGTCGGGCAGCGCCAGAAGGTCGCGTAGATGAGGTAGATAATCAAGCCGTACCAGAGAAGGGAACGGAGCGGGAAGAAGCCCGATTTCTTCGCCTTTTGGGTTGCGCGAGCGAGCGAGGATCAAGTGTGAACGATTGTTGTGAGAATTTCTGGAAATACACAACCACGACGTACAAAGACTCGACGGTGAAGCGTACAGCCATTCAGCTCACCTTATAATTAATCTTCGTACTCTTGTTATTCTTCGGCTTTGACTACAACACGGATTTAAAAACGGTCAGCGACTAGCAAATTTTCGATAGCCCAAACACATGCCGAACAGCTCCCAAAGAGCGCAAATCATCGAGAAAACAACATCCAACTATTCGCTCACCTTCAGCTTCTTCGTCTCCGCACCGTTCGTGGGCTGAGCGAACACGGGGTTATTTTTCTGCTCGTTGGTAGCCGCTCCCGGTGTCGGTAGCTGTTGCTTTTGATTTGCTTTTTTTTTCCCCATCATGATCGTAGATAGGCAAGACGGACGTGTTTCGTGACGCGGTTTGAGGGAGGACAGAGCGATGGGAGGGTTTATAAGCGGGCGCAAGGTTTTAGAAAAAAAAGACGGTGACAATCAAATGAGTCAATGGCGCATGTGAGAAACGACGGTGTTCGGATTCTGGCCAATGGGGCAATGACAGGGCGGATTGACGCGTCCGTCCCCACGCCCTTAACGCCTTAGCGTCTGTTTTTGGGCGCGATTTGGAAGTAACCCGGGGCGGGTGGACAGCGAGAGCGGGCGGCCGGGAAATTTTTTTGACAGCGTCATTTTGTTTGATTCCACGCTTGCAATCCCTCTGAGGGGGAAGACCCGCTCGAGGCATATTTAAAGTGTTGTCGGTGGGGTCATTGGCAAGGTGCATAAAAGGCCTGTCGTATCTTGCGCAAGTCGAAGCTCGTCCACGGCCGCACGGGGCGA
Source organism: Jimgerdemannia flammicorona (assembly GCA_003990745.1). Lineage (NCBI taxonomy): Eukaryota > Fungi > Mucoromycota > Endogonomycetes > Endogonales > Endogonaceae > Jimgerdemannia > Jimgerdemannia flammicorona. Next base: position 6,183 of record RBNI01003059.1, read on the forward strand.
ATAAAAAAATAGCGTAGACTCACCAGGTTTCTTCCCGTACTTTTGTACCTGGTCGCTGGGCGGAGCGGTGTTCTCCTTCCCGCGTGGCGGCAGTTGCATCGGTAGGTACTTTAAGGGGGGGGTAGGTTGCTGGATTTCGGGCTGCATGGGGGGCTGGGGTCGCGAGCTGACGTTATCCTTGGCGCCCTTTTGCTTCTTGGCTGACGGCGAGGCAGTGGAGACGGGGGTGTCAGCCACAAGCTGCGACTGAGAGGGTTCCTCCTGGGCCTTTTTCTTCTGCTTTTTCTTCTTGGTCGACGGGGTGGGGGATGCTGGGGTGGGTGCAGCCACGGCCAGGTCGGGCTGCGGGGTAGGGCGGCGCTGGGACACCGTCTGCCACTCGGTCATGATGGGTATGAAGGGTGGGGGGGATTGTGGTGTGATGCGATGTGGCGGGGGCTGCTGGTTTTATTCACGTCTGTCGCGGATGACTCGAGTGATATATAGTAATCCGGTGAGGTTATGGTGTAGGCCTTGCGTGACTAAACAGGAAACGGGCATAAGGTCTTCGCCACGTGTACTTCATTTAGCAATCTGCTTCAGCCCCTTTTGCCATTTTTGTGAATAAACATGCGATTGATCAAAATAGAGAAATGCAATCGGCCTATTCAACTTGGTCAAAGCACCACCGTACATTTCTTTTTGCCCTTACCCCTCGGTTTTTACCCCTGAATGGCTTCCGATGCCACGCCCTTTCACGCTTTGTTGATTTCTCACAAGGCAAAATGATGGATCAAACTTTGCTAATGCAGGACCATGATGTCATTCGACGCGAACAAAAGTCATTGATTGAATTGATTGACTGTCTGTCGTTGCGTGGCTTGTCGACAACCCCGAAACGCGTCCCTCGTATCTCACGTGACCTTTTTTTGGGGGGTTCTAGAATCCGAACTGTAATCAAAATATTACATCTACTAATTGGAATTTTATGCCACCGTAAAATTTCAAAGGTTGTTGGGTGGAGAGTGTTTTCCATCTGTGCTCCGACAAGCTCTAACCAAACCACACATGTTAAAACCGAAAACGCAAGCGAAGACTGGCCCTGCAACCAAGACAACGCATGAATGCTCTCCTTTTACTCCACGATCGCCGACTCCCTCCACGTAGAAGACGAGTCCAATCCGCTCTCCTCTGCCTCTGCCGTCCCATCACTGCGCGTGACTCAGTGAGAAGTTTGCTAGGTTTCGGGAGGTTGCATTGTTCAACAGTATCAGTTTGACTTGTGAGTAATTTTTAATCACATTTTCGTATCCAAATGGATACTGTATAGGCGACACAACAGCGATGATCAGAACAATCGCATCTCGTTGATGAAATCGAAAGTTGATAATCATTCATCTTCTGGTCAAATTGCTCGATCTCACTTTCTTCTTGCATTTCATTTCTGCTGGTGCCTCACTGATCGCGCATCCAGGAACCCGTTGTTAAAAGGGTAGGTGGGAGATCAAATGGCGAGCATTACATGTCATGACGAGATTAATCGCCTCTATTTGTTGAGTTTCTACAGCATTTCTAGCCTCGCCCACTTTTCCGATGTGCTCTTCTGGGTACCTTCCTTCCCCCATTGCTTCATGCCTCCTAGTTCCAGGTTGCCGTTCCTCGTCGACGTTGTAAAAAAAAATAGCGCTGCGCGATGGTGGTTTCAACCCTGTTGAATATCTATCGGTGCCCAGCACGGTAAGGATATACGAGATGGTTTTCTACGTATACGTTTGTGCACAGTTATGGTCTAGGTGTACTCCAGTCGATCTAGGCTTGAAAAAAAATAAAAAATAAAAAAAAATAAAAAATGATGCCATCTGATGCCATTTGACACCACCCTTACCACATTTGCAGATGATCCCCGCTCAACCGTCTTATCGTCCAATGTTAATAGCCCAAACCACTATCGACCTTAATTCAGACAAAGGACCACCCACCGCGTGACAACAACAACTTCCCATTGGATAATCCCGGACAGGGGTGTTCCTTTTTTTTTTTTTTTTTTTTTTTTCTATATTTCCAACAATGTATTGAGAGTGACCCTTTCGCCGTTTCTTAACCATCTTCTTGCCGCCTATCATACTCAGAGGATAGTGCTCCGTGGTACCCGTTATGTTGTGGGAACATCCGAAACCATGTATGTATGCCCGTCGGCCGTGTGACAGACCCTCCATTACTCAACAAGCGAGCGTGACCCAATTCCAAAATTGCACTTTTGCTGCGCGAAATTCGCCAGAGGGCCATGGTCATGTTCAGGCGTATTAAGCGGCCGGGGTACATACAATTTCGAAGATATGGTACGTAAACAAGTGATACGGGTATTGCGGCACGGAGGAAGGCGAGAAGAGAGATGGTATGGTTCTATTTACAGAGGGGAGCGATAGGGAGAATGGGGAAATTGGAGCGAATCTATGGATCAGAAGTTCGTTGTAAGATGTGATCTATCTAAAAAGCTATAGCGATAGCCTCCGTGATACATCAAACAAAACAAATCTAATACGAACTTCGATACAATACTATTAAAAAGGGGTCACAATGGGGCGTAACGGCGAAGATGGGGAGAGAACTCAGAAGACCACGATATGTCTAAATTACAACTGTACATGGGCATGAACGACGTCGAGGTGGGCGTCGCCATTAGCCGTAAATCGCAAAGACGCAATGTTACTGTCGGAGGATTGCCAGCCGATGCACTGAGTCCGTAAAAGACGTTGGACAAAAGCGGCGGTCGGGTCTATACATGGTACGGTACTAACAAATGTTTTCGAGGCGTCGATGGGATCGATGATGAATGTGGGAAGGCGGGATGTGCACGAACGACGGCAAAGAAGGCCGCCGCTCCGTCCACAGTACCTCACCGGCTTCATCCCGGCCGCCACGTCACCTTCGAAAAATGTATGTACAAAGAGACTACGGAAAAGGTATGTACAAGAGAAAGGCTATATATAATGCGATTGGAACGAAATATATGTATAATGCACTGTCCACCCCATTATTCAAACATAGTAGAGCAGAAAGAAAGCAAAGCCCCGAAGATGAGAAGGGAAGAGAGAGCACAACGAACGAAAACCCAAGGTAAACGAAACACAGAGAAAAGGCAAATGGGAAAATGTGAAAGCAGAGAGTGTGTTCTAACCATAGCGACCGCGCAGAGATATGTCACGGAGATGACGAGGAGGATCAAAACGAGCGCCAAGAAGGGTGTTCCAATATTATATTTGTATGCCGCAGCGAGGACAGGGCATCCGTTCGGCACCTGAAGGTCGTGCAAGCGATCGGTTTCTGTGAAGCTTGGGAGGTCGCCTTGTTCCATGACGAAGAACCCAGAGCCAAACAGCTGGAGGTCGGTGGTGTTCTCGTCTTCGGACCCTGTGTCCCAATTCTCTTGGAGCTCGTCTTGGTCGGTGATGGCGCTGATGATGGGCTCTCTGCCGTCGATCGGGAACTCATACGTCAACCACGCCAAAAAACTCTCGACATTTTCTGGATTGTAGGTATCCAGCGGGTCGGTCACCGAGTAGGAAGGGGGCGGATCGTCGGGGTCGGGGAGCAAGTCCGGTGACAAACTGTACGGAGGAGGGTCGTTCTCTTCACTACACATAACGATGACGATGACGGAGTTGTGCAACAGACGTACAATCGCATGGTGGGATGGATCTCCGTAAAGCGGAGCGGTGTATTGATTCCCGACGAAGACCTCTGGAAATAGGTTAATGATGACGTTGTCAACGATCGCCATGTACGATTCTCTGTCATCCGACGGATCATCTTGAGGCGAGGTAGGTTGGTAGACTGGCGGGGCTGGGGGCGAGGAAAAGTTTATAAGATTTTCCCATTCATCATTGCTCAAGTCTCTTTGACGCATTGGTACCATGAATCCTTGTACGAGGGAGAGCAAAGGAAGTTTGGGAATATTGATACTTGATACGCGTGGTCTGCCTACTTTTAAGGGATCTTTAGAGGCTGATAATTGTCGCGGGCGATAGGGTAAGAAAATAGTGATAGGGGATAAAAAAAATGGTGATAGGGGATAAAAAAAAATAGTGATAGGGGATAAAAAAAATAGTGATAGGGATAAAAAATATATATATATATAAAAGAAATGGGTGGGTGGAAGGTATGGGAGGGTTATTCAATAGTAGGGATAAGGCGCTATGGTGGATCGAAGGCAGTCGGTGAATAAAAGGAAGATGGGTGACCCACCGGCATTCGTTCTATCTGCTCCCTTTTTATCCAATTCGAATATTTGAATTCGGTAGAGGCCGACACATTAGTGTCGGGTCGGGGACCGCAGATAGGAGCGGGAACGATTACTGATTACCTCAACAGAACTCGCGGGAACGGTTACCGCTGCCACCCGATTGCGGTTACCGCCGCCACCCGATTGCCTCAACAGAACTGCAAGTGGTCAGATGTTCAGATGTTGGCCATGTGCCATGCGAAATGATTGAGGGTACTGTCCACCCACCGCTTCGTAGGGGATATAAAATCAATTGAAATTCTATACACACATTGCTCGCGGCATTGGTTGTGTTGTGTTGGAAGATACTATATTACGAAAAATGACGCGGTTTTAGGACACATGTTTTATGGCGTCAACTGCAACGTGTTATATTTTTTAATATAGGTCAGCCGAATTTGTTTGTACCTACCCCTGCTCACCCCGGAGATTGACATTCCATTAGGATCCATCTTATCTATATGATGATCATAATTAGAATGTCAAAAAAGAGTTGGGCATGTGGTAAATGCATGTGATTATTTGACCATATTAAGAGCGAATATTTTGAATTACCTCAGACACGCGGCGAACACGAGACCATCCCGATGAGAACAGCCCTAAGTCAGCGGCGCATTAATTGCTGCGCCATCTCCAATAATGGTGCGGTTGAGCTTCAATGGTGCGTACCAGCAGCATTGGTTTCATGGATGGCAACGATTAGAAAACACAAGACAGGGCACCCGGGTACTAAATAAATATGGTGGATTCTAGCAGTATTGGTCTCATGGACAAGCAACGAAGCTTGAAAAATATACATGTTCAAATGGCATCCGAAACGTCAGTGACTAGATATCTCATCTATAGAACATCGATATTAATTGACAGAATGAGGAGCCCTCTCCCTTCCCATTTACTTTGTTCTAGCAAGAACCTTTCTCCCCCTCCCACGTTCTTATCTTAACGAAGAATGAATGCCTGCCAAGACATTCTCAAAAGCACTCGTTTCTGACAATAAAATCACTATTCCCAATCCCCTGCTGGATTCATTCCGCAGTTATTCCTATCGATAACGGTGGCGTGGCGTGGAAGATGCCAGCGATAAGCCGTTCCAGTGTTACACAAACATCGCTAAAATTGCTCGTCTCTGTATACCTCGCGATAGTAAAGTTTGCAATCTCGTTTTCCAATTATGAAAGACATTTTCCTACAAATGCTTGTGCAATTCAGAAGAAACAAATTATTTGTTACACTTTCCCGTTTCAGAGGAATATCTTTACCATTCAAGGGTCCCAGTATCCTTAGAACGAACATCCGAATATCTCTCTCTAACAAGGAAGTTGATAACGAACAGCGTGATACCCAGTTATATGACGGGTAATCTTTTTCCCCAAATAATATTGTTCGCGTGCCCCCCCTTGGTTGACAGATTCGCCGCGGAAGCAAGATGATTGGAGGATACAGAAACATGCGGTTCACTGCGCAATTTCAAGTTTCCGATCTTATGCACAATTATGTTATTGTATGGGTTGTATGGTCTGCAGGCTCAGATCACATTATCGAAGAAAGACTGACTCAAATGCAGTCGTAATCAGGAAGATAATAAATAATAAATAAATAACATTTATTTGATGCATATCTGAATGTTTAACGTGGTTCTAGTTCAAAATAGTTTAGGAACATGAAAATCAGAAAATACTTCCAGTTTAAATATATGGGTGATATTAAAAATCTGATACTTGAAATTTGTAAATATTATTATTATTATCAAGTAACTTTACAATATCTACAGCTTGTCATAAAATGGTAAGTCTATGAATCTTAATAAATTTTAATAAACTTTAAAGATATAAAAAATAAATAAATAAATAAGCTCTATAGAACAATTTACTTAGTATGATTTTATAAAGTTAGAATTTTTAATTTTTATTTTATTTTATTTTATTTTTTATATTTCTATACAATTCTTATAACTGAGATATTAATTTAGCTATAAAATAAAATAAAAATAAAAATAAAATTGAAGTTTATATAAATATCTTAATATATATTATAACATATATATAATCTAAATTAGAAATAAAAATTAAGAGATAGACATTTGATCACAATATTTGAATCTAATTTTTAAATATAGTATATAGTATATATATATAATTAGCACTTAATTTCCATAATATAAAGAAATTTTGCACTTATAAAAAACTAAAAATTATAAAAAAATATATATATATATTATAAAATAACTTACTATAAAAAAAAGAAGTTATAACTTAGTTACTATATAGCTAGTAAATTTATATAAATAACTCAATATTTAAAGTAAATAAATCTCAAATTAAAATAGTTTAAAAGTAAAGAACTAGTAAGCTAACAGATAGATATATCTTTGAACTTATCTCTGTACTTTACTGAGAACTCTAAGGAGTCAAAAAGACTAAGAAAATAAGATAAAGAAATTTACTATATTTCTCAGATTAATTATCTACTATATTATAACTTAGTATTTATAGAAAACAAAATTAGATCTGAGAAAATTAAAACTTAAATAAGAAGTTGAAAGTATTATTTAAAATACTACTTCTGTAAATAAAAAAGTAAAAAAAAATAAAAAGTTATACATAATAGTCTTCTAAACTACAATTTCAGTAGATACTAGGACTCTTCTTTTAGTAGAAATAATGGCTTATTTGACTGAGATAGGTTAAGTTCAATGACTTCTTCTGATTGATATTGAGAAATCTGAATCTTCAGATATAGCTTCTTGATCTTAAGTTCTGGTTGACTAATAGTAAGATTAATAGATATATCTTTAGACAATATAGTGACTAGTCTGACTGATTTACTTATCTTTTTAAGATATTTATTTATAATATAAGATATACTACAACAAAACTAGACAAAGTGAACATTCTGATATCATGGGTATTAGACTCCAAGATTTTGTTTTTATACTTCTCTACTTTCTCTCTCTAACTAGTCTTTTGCTCTGTTTTAACTATAGCTTTTTTAAAGTCTTTGTCAGTGAAATCACAAATACTAGTTTCAAGATAGTAAATAGATTTTACTTATATCTATATAATTTGGAAAAATACTTATTGAGAGGAAAAATTTTTGATATAAGTTTGCTGGGAGCTATTTAAAGATAAAGGTATACTATATCTGATTGAAACTCTAAGCCTGCTTGACTCTTTTCTGATAAATGATCCCTATCATGAGATATTTAGTATAGATTTTCAGTTTTTCAAATAATGGTGAAGTCAGCAGTAAAGTTGACTTGCAGCATGTAGTTTACTGAGAATCATCTTGCCTTTTAATTATTAGGCTTTCTCAAATCTATATTTAGTCAACTAACCTTTTGATCTGTATAAATTGAATAGAGCAGATAGTGTAGAGTAAATAATATCCAATCTAGTACTTTGACACTTGTTTGGAAAAACCTTTTTTTTTTTTTAGCTTAAAATCTTACTTATAAGCAATAATATGATAAAAAAGAATATTTTAATTATACAAACACTAAAGAAGATTTAACAGTTAACTGATGAGATAAAGAAGAAAGAGAGATTATTAAGTTTTGTTATTAAGGATATATGGAAATACTTATGTAATAAGAATTAGATAATATTACTAATAAAGATTGAGAAAAAAGAAAATTTTAATTGACCTTTTTGGATAAGACCATTTAGAACTAAAGGAAGTAGCAGATGAGATAGAATAACCATTTGATATCTTCAATATCAGATTATACCAAATTGAGATATCATGGCTTATAAAGACAGTTAAGGATATAAATACTCTCAATACTGTAATTACTATAAGTAAATTCAAAGTGACAAGCAAAATGAATACTTTAGTTGAAAACTAGATAATATCTCTAGTTATATTTGTCTCAAAAATATCAAAGAAACTGAAATAGTTTATTATATATATAACAAAATAGAATTAGCAAAAAAAAGGAATACTTAAATCTCTGATCTCTGATTTAGAGAAAACTGTGAGTACTAGTGTAGTTTTAAGACAAAACTCTAAGCTTATATATCAATTTGTACTAAATATCATACTGATAATCTCAAGGAAATAACTAAAGAGGAATAATTAGATATTTTACCAGTACTAAAAGATATAATCAATAAAATAGATAATCAATATAAACTAATGAGTTATCAGTTTAGTTTTAGGGTGGGAAAATTAGGAGGTCAAAACTCACCTTACTTCTATTACCAGATAGTCTCTAAGTATAAAGAAAAATATAGAGTTATGGAATCTAAAAGAGCTTATAAAAAAGCTATATCCAAATAAATAGAACTAACTAAAAATGTCTTATAACTAAACTCAGATAATATTATTAAAGTAATTGCTAAGTTATGTAATAAAGTAAGTTTTGAATATATAACTATCTCTACTAAAAATCATTTATTTAATGATATTAATGCAGTTGATCAAAAAACTTAAGACCAAATTAAAGAAGTTTATCAAGAACTCATTTGAAAAATAGAAATTGGATTATTTATTACTGATTTAGTAATTAGATATAAACTCAAAGAAAAGGTTGCAAAACTATGAAAAAAAGAAGTAGAAATCCCTGTAAGTTATAAAGAAAAATATCCAGAATCTGAAATCCAATAATTTTTATTTCCTAGATTCAAGTTGCAAAAATGATGAAAGCAATATAGACTTATAAAAGACAGTCAATTTCAAGACATGATAGAAGATGAAAGAATTGCTGAAAAATTAAAAAATTCTGAAACTTATTATGCCAAATAAAAAGGTGATAAAGATTATTTAAAATATAAGAAAGAAGATACTCATCTTTCTTCACTTGTTTCAGAAAAAAAGATAAAAAGAAGAAATAAGATTACTAAAGTATGAGTTCAAATTAAGAATTTGGAAAAACAAACTAATCAAACTACTGAACAAGAACAAGAATTACAAACTAAAAGAGCAGAATTAATAAGATTAGAACTTAACCAAACCAATAAGTAAAACCTAATAAATTCTCTTGAATTAGATAAGAATAGTTTTAATTACTATTATGAATATAACTACTTATTTACTAATTATTGAGAAAATAAAGAAGAGAAATAAAAGTTAATTATTATCTAATTACTTTTTATACTAACTTGGGATAAATAATATCTTTAAATTTGTCTCTGATAAATGGACAAATATTTTGATAAAAGTACTCCTGGTATTTCAATTCTATAGGAAGAGGCTTAAGCACTAGAAATGATAAAGCTTTGATTTTTTCTATAGACTTAGAAGCTTTAAATTTACTAGTCTTCAATAGCTTGAATTTCTGAAAAGAACTATTTGCAACTTCTTGAGCTTTGACAGTACTTAGATTTGCTCTGGTGAAAAGAAAATATTAAAACTTTTGCAGGTTAGATAATTTTTTAAAGTATATTTCTAGATCATCTATGATATTATAATATTGAAAATCTTTATCACTATTACAATATCAAGCTTTATTTAATTCAGTAATACTAGATCTTTTTACCATATCAATGATATGATCTATATAATCTACTATTATTTTGCAATAAAGCCTTTTGATTAATTCAAAGTTACTATCACATTTGAATTTAGTATGGTCCAGAACTATGAAATTTAGCTTAATACTTTTATAATAACTATAGATCACTAAATATAAGTAAAACCAAAGAGTGGCATTATTCTTGTTTTGTCTGCCTACATTATTGTAAGTAATTTTTAAGCACTTTTTACCTTTATTCAATTGCTTAATTCTATTGAAGATAAGACTAAGTATACCATTTGAACTCTTTTCAAGCAGTTCATTCTCATCTAGTATATAATTAATTTGCTCTCACACTGCTTCATCTTGGATACTAAACAAATATACTTTATAAGTATTAAGATAATATATCTTACTGATCTATTGATCAGAGTAGAGCATATGAACATTTTGAGCTCAGTTATAACTAGTGCTCCTAATGAGTCAATTTAATCCGGATTGGATTCGGATTGATTCGGATTGAATCCCATCCAGATCAACTCGGATGGGATTCGAATCCCATCCGGATGGATTTGAATCGGATTCGAATCGGATTCGAATCGGATTCGAATCAACCATTGTTTTGATTTCCAAATTAAACAATTAAATGTTTACATCAATAACTTGATGAATAATCATCCAAATTTGATGATCTTGGTGTCATTTGAAAGCCCTTAATAAGGCCTATCTAATGATACCAAGAACATTGAAATCCGATCATGCGTTGCTGAGTTATGAAGGAAAACGTCTGAATCGCCGATTTTGGAAATTCTTTGATTTGCCGATTTTGGAAATTTTGTCAAATGGAACGTTTTCCTTAATATCTCGG
>RBNI01003060.1:0-16761 GCA_003990745.1 Jimgerdemannia flammicorona
TTTTTTATAGTCACTTGGACTCTGACATTTATTACCAGTCTATTAATAAGTTTACAGCATTTCCTCCCACTATCCGATCCCCATAGGAGAGCCTCTCCCCACCCTCTCCTGAATAAAGACCACCTTCTCACCAACTACTCTAACCCTTCCCCCACTCTGCCTACAGATTTTCTCCACCAATCAATATCTCCAACCACTCTGCAACCCCCAACCAAGCTACTAGCCCATCAAGGTGTCTTCCATAAGTCTATGCCACCACAGCAGCCAGACCTCCAAGCCCAGCCTCCTCCTCTCCTCAAAAACGAATAGCCAATGGCTGGCCAGCCCCACCCATATAGCTAGAGCCCAGCCCAGCATAAGCCATTTCTTTCCCATCCCCCCTACCAGTCTATCTCTCAAATCCTCCCACTGCCCCTGCATGCCACCTCTCTGGCCCCCTACCCCCAGATGATCTCCAACAGTCTGCCAAAAGTCACTAAGTACCTCACACTCTCCTAGCCAATGTTCAGGTGTCTATACATATCCTCCTTCCATTCCTACATTATAGCACTCCTCACAGTTGAAACAGCCTCCCTTGATAAGATGACCTGAGTGGTAGTTGAGCATTACATTTCTCCTCAGCATGTGCCACCAAGTCACCCAGTACTTTGGTGGCATCCATCTCCTCACCTCTACACTCCAGGCCCAAATGCTATGCCAGGCCTAATCTTCACCAATTCTAACATCTTGCTAACCACTGGGCTACAGATCCTGGCCTGGTCCCCTCTGACATTCTATCTCATCACTAATGTTGAACTCGAGTAAGAGAACACCACCCAGCAGTACCCAGTTCTATCTCCACATTGCCAGGTCCCAATCTACCTCCCCTTTATTTCCTTGCCAATAAATTCCAATGTAGTACACCTCTTCTGCCACCCCCCACTAGAAGCCTTTATATTGCAAATATTTAGTATTCCTAAGACTAACCAAGGATAGGAGATCTCCAGTCAAGCCTTATGGCAAGTTTCTCATCTCTCAGACCTTCTGCAGTAGGGAAACCCAATCTCCCCCTCTCAGCTCTATGGCTCTCTTCAGCCACTATGCTCTCAAGCAGTGTAGCCTCTTTAGAAAGTCAACCAGCCTAAGTCCACCACTTGCCACCAGTAAGGACAAGACCTCCCAGCTGATCTGACTCCTTCTTCCAGCCCAGATCTATCTCTTGGCCAGCTTCATCAGTCTCTTCACCACCCAGGCTGAGAAGTCCAAATAATAAGCCAGATACCACAACTTTGGCAACCAGTATACATTCAAAATCGAGACATGCCCTGCCAGGGACAATTGATGGCCCCTCCAACTCTGCAGAGCCTCTTCTCAGATTCCAACCTGCTGCTCCCACCAAAGCCTAAATAGAACTAACCCATACACTAATAGAAAGATACCCAAGTACTACACTGCCTCACTAGTAGAGATGATTATTCCAATAACCTCCCCTCTCACCAGACTGTTGCCTAACACCATTGTTTCATACTTATGCCAGTTGAGCTTTGCCCCAGAGTTCTCCTCATACCACTCCACTGTCTCCTTGAGCTCCTTGATATCAGCAATCGATCTCAGTCTGACCACCATATCATCTGCAAAGGCCCCTACTTTCCACCCAATGCCAAAGATGGAGAGTCTCACTATCTTCCACCTGATTCTATCCATTAAGGGTTCCAGTGATAGGGCATATAGAATGGGGGACAATGGGTCCCCCTGGGGCACCCCTCTACCCAGGAGAAATGCTACCCCTCTATGTTCATTACACATGAGCACAGCCCTACTCCCTTCTAGTAGGCTGATCATCGCTGACCAGAACTGGCATAGAACCCCAGTCCTGTCCAATACTTTCACCAGCCAGACTCTCTGCACTTGGTCATAAGCCTTCTCTTGGTCCAAAAAGACCAGGTGCCCATCCAATCCACAAGCTCATGCCCCTTCAATAACTCCATATATCCAGGCTGTGCTATCCCTAATGAGCCAGCCACCTACAAAGCCCCTCTGCTCTACACTCAAGACTTACTGGGCCACCTTCTGTAGTCTTGCAACTACCACCTTAATAACCAACTTTCTGTCCATATCTAGTAGCATAATTGGTCTCCAATTCTTCCAATCCTCTTGCCTTTCTTTGTTCTTGTAAAGCAATGACACCAACCCCAGATCCTGTTCTCCCACCCATTTTCCTGTCTGTAGAATGAAATCACACAGTGCTGTCATCTCACCCAGTACTCCTGGAATCCCAACCATCTTCTTACAGAAGTCCCAGGGCAAACCATCCTCCCCAGGTGCCATACCCAGTGATATCGTAGCAAGAACCTCTTCTCTTCTTATATGGGCAGCACCAAGTCTCTCACCCCATCTACTCATGGAGGGTACCAATCTTCTAATGTATGGCCAATGGTATCTGTGTCTACCCCACCCTCCTCCTCACTCCACAAACCACTCCAATGTTTCTTTAAAAATCCAAGAATGTCATGTATACCATGTATCAGTATACTATCCAAGTCAAGCACCCCCTCCCACCTCTGCTGCACCCTCCTCACCTGAAGGGCTCTCATGAGATACTTTGAGGGTCTCTCTCCTTCTTCCAGATCTTGCCAATGGAGCCACACTGCAAAGCTTTGCACCTTCACCTCTTCCTCCTCTCACAATATCTGTTGTAGTTTGCTAATCTCTTTTTTCACTCTCATAGATCTCCAATCCTCCTCCCCCTCCAATGTCACCAGCCTTGCCCAATCCTCCAAAAGTCTAGACAGTCTACTAGAAGCCCATCTCACTTGTTGCCTCCTCTGTTTCCCAGCCTCCTTGCCAGTCTCACTTCAGTAGGTCCTGGCCATCTCTTTCATCTGTAACCACCAAACACCAACTAGGGCATCTTCTTGTCTCCAGCACTCTACCCTCAGTTGAATGTCCACAGCCCACTCATCTCACCAGATCTTATTATCTAATAAGGAGGAATTGAGGTACCAATGTCCAGGCCCATTCCCACTCCCCCCAAATTGCCCCTGTCCTAAAAGCCCCCAATGATCCAACCAAGGATACCATTCCATCTCTAGTGACTTCCAAACATCCAAACCCCAGCAGCTGGCCATCAGGATCCAATCAATCCTCATCTCCAAGCCTCTTGCCTAATGCATGTATATTCTCCTATCTCCCCAGCACTCTCTGCCCACATCTACCAGAGCACTCAGCCTTTCCACTTCCTTCCATACTACCAGTCCTTCACTCCAACCCTCAGCACCCCATCCTCCATCTGTTCTGTCCAACAATATATCTCAGACTATATCATAGTCTCCACCCAGCATATCCACCCCAGCTTCTGTAAGGATCCTACTCTCCTAAAGGTTCTTCATCCAATCCACATGCTCACCCTATACCACAGGGCAGTAACAAGAGCCCACTGTAACTGGCTCCCAACCTGAATATATCTACTCACCCCAGACCAATCTACCCCCCCAGCTCTACATATCCCTTATCTCTCCTCTGCCTTTCCATATCAGAACCCCAATCTTACCTTTCCAAACCACCTCCTCTCCCCATTCCTTTGCCCATTCCAGTCTATCCAAATCATTGTCACACCTGACATTCTGCAAGAGGAAGAGATCGGCCTCCAATCTCTTCAGCCAAGTAAAAATGTTCCTGTATCTATCAGTTCCCTGTAACCTATTCACATTCAAAGAAAAAATATTAGTTGTACTATTCATAATGAAGTATGGTATATTAATCCAGTCAAATCCTACTGCTTCATATTCATCTCTTCCTGCACCATGTTCAGATTATGTTCTGCCATCACTGCCTCCTCCTCAGCCCACTGAGCCTCCAGTCCTGCCAACAGCTCATTTATCTCCCTATCTGCCTTCTCTTCAAACTCCTCTCGGTACTTCAGGCAGGCCTCCTGCCAGAGCTGCAATCCATGACACTTGGCCCAATAGTATTTGGCCCTCTCACCAGTAACACCTGCTAGCTCAGCCTTCCACTCCTTATCTACTTCATATCCTTCCTCCTCTAGGTATACTGCAAGGATCTCTGCCTTCAATGCCAACTCCACCCCATCCTCCTACAGGACTCGCACCCAATGCTCATCACTCATTACTCTCAAGTCCACCTCCCCCAGCTCTTCAGCCACCAGATTATTCATCATTCTACATATCCAAAGTAGGTTTTCTACCTCCTTCCTTCCTGAGGTTGCCAGTCTCCCACTGTCCAATATCATGGTATCAGCCCCAACACTCACTGCCTCATCTCACACCTCTGAGACATCCACTAGTTTCTCTTTGCCAACTGTCTCTACTTGTCCCCCATTTGCCACTTCTGGAACTCCAAATTGTACTCACTGGGTGCCCTTCATAGGCACATCCTCCCCCACCCTGCTCTGGAAAGCCAGATCTCTCCTGATAAGTGGAGTAGAGGTAGGTGATCTCTCTCAGTCCTCTTCCCAGACCTCGAGTGTACCATCAGCATACAGGTCACTGCCAGCTGCCTTTCTGCCCTCTTCTGATCCTTTCCCCACACTCCTACTATCTTCACCAGCCCAGACACTTGCTTTGGCACCCCCTGTTTCCACCATTCTATCTGCCTCCTTCTGTGATCAACATTCCATCTTGGCCAGTAGCTCCTTCTGATGCTTACATCCCTGAGATTTTTCTCATTACACCTTATTCACTCTAATCTGCTTCCCATCCACCACCTCCAAGTGTGTTGACTCCTCAAAAGCCTTCCAAGTCTTCGTCTGCCACTCCACTGCTCCACTCAGTTCTTCTAGTGCCTCCAGCAAGTCCTCTTCCTCCTCCTCACTCCCCTTCACCCTCATCACCTTGTACAAGATTACCCCCCAGACCATCTCTGAAAGCCAGTCCCTTGCCTTCCCAGTAGCTTCTTTCTCTGCCAGCCAAATCCTCACATCCACATCTCCCATCCTGAGCAAGGTCCCCTCCCAGACTCTGAACCCAATATCCACTACCTCTTCATACTCTGCTATGACCTCCTTGACTCTCCTTCTCATCTCCAATGCCATCACCATGGGCACTCCTTTCACCAGCAGTTGGACCACCCTGGGGTCCCATTTCAGGCAGTGTGCCATCAGGACACATACCTCCCCAACTATCAATCTAACCTTCAGCACTTCCTCCAGGGGCTCAGCCTTCTCAAAACCCACCTCTACTCTCTCTAATCCCTTCAAGAACTTTACAGATGTTGCTCCAGCCACCTGCTTAGCGATAAGCCCCAGCACCATTTTTGCCATCACTGCCAGACCCCAGAAGCACAATATAACCATAAATGCTGAGATTGATTTCTTGAGTAATGGTATCACTGCTAGGTCCATTACACCATCTGCCAAATCACCTTATCTTCTAAGTCTCAGTCACTCAGCCGCCCCATCAGTGGTCACATCTGGATTTTTTTCCAGATTGGCAGTCCCATCACCATCAGCCATCACATTCCCCCCAGCCACTACTCCCCCAGCTTCACTGCCCTCACCACCAAGAGCTACTCCCCTATGAATAGCTGGCTTCTCCATCTCCTTACCTTTCCTCAGCCAACCCTCCAGCCCAGTCATCTGCTGCCTCCCCTTCACTGTCTTCACAAAGCTCGCCCTCACAGTCCTCTGTCTTCCACTGCTGCCTCCTCCCCCTCCTCATCCTCCTGCCAACAACCCCCTCATATCTCTCTCCAGGCCAGGACCTCTCTCCATCTACTGCCAGTTGAATGTGCTAGGGCTGCCCTGCCCAGTATGTACCCCAGATTGCTTGCTATTTGTCATTGCCTTAGTACCTTTCTCCAATAAATAACTTAAAAGTGTATTATAAAGTATGTGTAACGTGAGTGGTAGCTGAGAAAGGTGAGGCCATCTTTCCCTGGTGCTATACTCAGCATAGTTGTGATAAGAACCTGGTGAATCTCCTCCTTCTGCACTAGTATCACCAGATTGCCCAGCCCTTCTATCTGTAGTGGGTGCCAATCCTCTAAGACAAGACCAATGGCAGCATCCTTAGCCCCACCCTCCTCCTCACTCTATAAGCCACTCCACCTCTCCTTCAGTAATCTAAGAATATCTTATATATCACATACCAATAGCCCCTCAGAATCAAGAACTCTCTCCCACCTCTACTGAACCCTCTCTGCCCAAAGGACCCTCATGAGAAACTTAGAGGGCCTCTCTCTTTTCTCCAGCCCCTGCCAACATAGATATGCTACCATACTCTGCACCTGTGCTTCCTTCTCCTCTTGCAATATCTGTTGCAACTCCACAACCTCCTTTTTCACCTATAATAATCTCCAATCCTCCACCCTCTCCAGAGCCAACAGACCTGTCCAATCTTCCAACAGCCTCATCAATCTAGTAGAGGCCCACAACCTCTCCTTCCTTTTCTATCTCCCAGCCACCATATCTACCTCCCTCCAATAGACCCTAGTAGCCTCTTTCAGCCTCATCCACCTAACTCCAACTGAGACATCTTCTCATATCCACCCCTCCACCCTCTGCCAAATATCCTTAGTCCACTTGTCATACAGTACCTTATTGTCTAATAGGGAGGAGTTGAGATACCAATGTTCTGGTCTATCCCCACTCCCTCCAAAATGGTCCTGTCTCAGCAATCTGCAATGATCAGACCACAGATACCATTCAGTCTCCAGAGACCTCCAAACACCCAGACCCCAGTAGTTCACTGTCAAAATCCAGTCAATCCTTGTCCCCAGGCCACTTTGTAAGCGCACAACCTCCAAGCCACAGAATCACACGTTACCCTCTGAACAAGCCACCGAAATCACATGCGATCTCTGAACAAATCTGGAAATCACCTGTAAGATTACAAAGCTGAGTCAAACAGAAGTCATAGTGCACAAAGCTGAGTCAATACGAAGTCACAGAACACAAGGTTCGCACAAACGGAATCTTACCAATCAAGAACAGATGCATATATACCAAGCCCCGAGACACGTCAAATGAGAACCAAAACAAACAACAATCACAACTTCCAAACATACAAACATGACCACCAAGATCTACAACTGCATTCGCGCTGACATTTGGAATGCCATTGTCAACTGAGCCACACCCCTTCTGCCCCTCATGAATATCTATAGCTGAGCACCTCTCTACTTCGTAGAAGCCCAATGGAATGCCCTGAATATACTTAATGAGGCCCACTGGATTGGACAAATCTCAAGCTACTATCAGATCGGCCGCCTCCTGGAAGACATGGTCGAACACCACCATGACACAGACATTACCCAGATATCTCAACACCAGAAGCTCATTGCCCGCAAACAGTGAGAACTCTTCTATAAGTATAGCACCTTTATTCCCTGCCTCTGAGTTACCACTAGCAAAATGGTTACTACCCTGTCCTATGGCCAAATTGATGACATGATACAAGAACTCAACCACAAGTATCTTGAGTATATTGAAACCACAGACAGAACCTTCCTGCACCCCAATGACCACATCCTGCAAATGCCCCAAGTTGGATATGCCATGAAGGACATCTATAATATAATCAACTTCAACGAAGACGAAGCAGAAGACAATGATCCTTCCGATGCTGACATGACTTCAAGCCAAGGATCCCTACCAACCCTGATCACACCACCAACCTTGCCGATGAACTTACAACAGTTCATAACCACATATGAGACTTATTGGGACAATGATCACTGGCACGAATACCAACCTACATTCACTCCTGATTACTTCAACTACAATGAAGAGACCGGAGAACACAACCTGTACCTTCAGACAACCCTCGAAGCCAAACCAACCACTCCACCACCCAAGTACAAGCAATATGAACCACAGCCGCCAGCTTACTACAACCCTGCGACTCATAGTGCCATAACCTATAGAAAGTATGCAGACAGTGAATCCAATGAAAGTGAAACTGATGCACCACTTCTTCACCCACCAACACCTTACTCAGCATATGAGATAGACAATGCTATCCTGTGGGATGGAGATGAAGTTCCAATGTATTACTACCTCAGTAAACAAGAAGAAGTAATCCGAGAACCACTTTTCCTAGATGACTACTTCATCAGAGATGAAGCAATCAATGGTGACATCATCAAAGACTATCCAGACAGTGCCTAAACCATAAATAGCTTAGCAGTCATAGTATAGTTAGATTAGCCTTGTATGACATGACTGTGAACTGACTCAGCAGTCAGACAATCTCTTGACATGTCAGATCACATTTGTACTATATGACTGCATTCTGACTCAGCAAGGCACTTAGTGCTACATCCACATTTAGCATAGTCCAGATAGCCCCTCACTAGTATAAATACCCCCTCCCCCAGACCTCAGAATCTCAGACCTGAACAATCTGAACACAACTCCTGAGCACTTCTCCACAATATCCCCTCACACAACTACTCCTAGTATAGCAATATCATGAATAGTGAATAAATCTATTTAATAACCCACAAACCACTCCTAAGTAAATCTGCTCCCTGTTAGGTCCTACTCTTAACCCTGTCACAAAATTTCCTAATTGGGTATTATCTGCAGCGATACGCCAATTCAACTAAGCTGGTCTTAGTTTCTCGAACTTCCTGAAATACGGAAAATCCTGAACATCCAGAACTAGTCCAAAGAAAGAACTTTGGTTGAGATGTCAACCGATCTTGAAATCAATAAGCATAGAGGATGTACTCCATATGAAATTAATCTTGACCATAAGAAAACAGTTTTCTAGAATATCCAGAACTTCCAGAAAACCCTTCCAGAACTACATAATGGTTACCCTAAAAAGCAACTATCTTACAACTTGGTAGCAGCAGTTTACAATCCAATTCCACTTCAAGACACTTCCTCACTCAGCTACAAACCCTTCTGAGAATTCCTACAAGTTGGTATAAAGCCCAACCTCTGAACTGGAGTTTATTCTGAACCATCTGACAATCTGGAGAGAATTGAACCTGATGTACAAGGACAATTTGATCTCCACACCTACAACAAGTGGGACAAACTTCATTCAAAGAAAGAAGTACTCTGATTAAACCAGCAAATAGGCGAAACCCTATTCACCGAACTCCTTGCCCTACACCCAGCAAGTCAAGATGAAGAAGGTCTTATAGAAGCCTTCTTTACTCTTCTCAACAAGAGTTTTGTCAGCTCCACAAATCCAAGTGACCTAGGACAACCAGCAGCAGTCTTTCTAGCCTTAGTTCCTCATGAAGCCCAAGCTTCTGTAGCCAAGTGGCTCAACTCTACCGACTTTCACTGTACCAGGACCAAGACCGCATTATACTACTGATTCCAGAACAACAAGGCCCGCTATATTCTTAAGGAAGAAGCAAGAGAAACCCTTCATCAACTACCCGATCCTGAACCTGAAGCAGGCCCTGCTACAACCCTATCTGAATCTGAAGCCAATACCGAACCAGAACTTGACTTTGAATTAAGTCCATCTGAAATCAAATATATAACTGATTCTGTCTACTTTGATGCCGAGCAAACCCAAGTACACAAGGACCAAACTGAAGAGGAGGAGGAGTATCTCAGCAAATTCGATCCCGGATACACTGCTGAAGGAGATGAACCTCTATTAGGACAGAACACACCTATGCAGCAACAGACAGCTATCTATCAAGCCCTTACTCCAGACCCACAACTATTACTCTAGCAACTTACACAGACCCAAAGAACCCCATTGCACTCTGCACCAGTACCTTAAGTAGTATTAGTAATACCACTACCAGCAGTCTAACTGCCTCCAGTAAACAATATGGCAAACCAACAGATTCTAGACCTCACAGCTCAGGTAGCCATAATGGCAGCAACCATTACTGCCTTAGCCGAACAGACCCGACCTACAAAAAATCTGAGTCTACTTACCTTCAATGGTACTGCACAAGAAGTCCAAAGCTTTATTAGTGTAGTTGACACCAACTTCAAAGCCAATCAATGGACCAATGAATGAGTTGCTGACCGCGTTCTGACAAACAATCAAGACCACACTCTGGAACAACTCTTTGCTACCACTACAGCCTATGTCTACCGAGTTGTTACTTTCTTCTGAGGACCTGCTGAAGAATGGTGGCGAACTCTTCCTGAAAAACCCCTCACATGGGACACCTGACCTGCAGTAGTTGCTCAGAATGCAGCAAATAATGCTCCAGGATATGGAGCCCATCCTGCAGCCCCTGGACTTAAACAACTCATGATTGCTCAATATCGCAGCAAAACCATAATTGCTGAATCACAAGTAAAACTCCGCAATCTCAAATTCGATGTATATGACAAGGAGGAATTTGAAACCTTCTGTACAAAACTCGAGTCACTCCTGAACACTGTTGGCCTAGGATATATTGCCAATGATGAAGCACGAAATGGTATAAGAGCAGATCATTTATTCGATGCCCTGTCTGAATGGCTTATTAGAAAAATCCGAGAACAAGGATGCCCAGTTGGTTGTGACCACCAACAATGGTGCCTGGCAAGAATCAAGACTATGGTCAAGCAGATCCTAACAGCTGGACCCATTCTGCCCTGAAGACAATTCAACAACAAGGAAAAAACTTAGACAAAGAAAGAAGAACCCAAGTATGAAGCATCCCGAGCTCCCTCAACATCCACTTCATGGACACCCAGAAATCATGAACCCACCCAGCCAAGTACCTTCAAGAAACTCACTGAAGGTGAAAGGAATGAACTTAGAAGAAGCGGAGTATGCTTTTATTGCCGAAAGACAGGACACATGGCCAGTGCCTGCCCTAACCGAAAACCCCGAACAGCAACACGAGCAACTGTTACCACTCTGTACCATCTCAACAACCTGACCACCAGAACCCTAGACTTTGTCAAGTTAAGATAAACTGCCAAAGCCCCAACCAAAGGAAGTCAAAAAGCAGCTGGATATGACCTGTATGCAGCCGAAGAAGCTACAGTCTCCAACCGAGAAGTCAAGCAAGTCTATACAGGAATCAGTATCCAAATTCCTGAAGGACATGTTGGAAGAATATGCTGTCGCAGCAGCCTAGCATTGAAAGGACTCTCAGTAGAAGGAGGAGTCATTGATGAAGATTATACAGGCGAAATTATTATCCTCATCCGAAACCACAGTTGAACACCCTTCAAGATCCCTATAGGCTTCTGTATCGCCCAAATCCTATTCGAAAAAATCGAGTCAAACCTGACAGTCAAGGAAGTCCCTGAACTACTACCCACCATCTGAGAATCCAAAGGATTCGGTTCATCAAACAAGGCCCCAGTCCAACCTACCATAAACAAAAAAGAACAATTCTATAAGAAAATCGAAGATGGATATGTACTAAGTGGCTGATGCCCCCATGGTATTGGAATGTACTCTTCCCGAATGATTGATGATTGCTTCTCTTGTATCAATGAACTGGCTCAAAGAAGAATCAACAGAAGGAAGGCTCCTACAACCAAAATCACCACCATTGGATCAGACAAACTGCTTACACTTAAAGCTTTTGTCAATCGAGCACCTGTCAAGATTATGATAGACAGCGGTACCTCAGGCAACTTCATCAATGAAGAAACAGCCAACAGACTCAAGGTCTTCACCTCTCCAGTACAACAAACTCAAGCGGTTGCTACAGCTGATGGAACCTTATATATCATTAGTAAGGAAGTCCGCAATCTACCCTTCCAAATCGGTAACTATCGAGTACATATTACCCTCCAGATCGTACTACTCCCTGACAATGAAATCATCCTTGGAACTCCATGGTTAAAATAAGAGAACCCCATGATGGATTGGGTAAACCATTCTCTAACCATCAAGAAAGGTCGCCACAACTTCAAACTGTAAGGTGAAAAGGACCCACTCAACTCTAGTAATCTTGGACTAAAGATTACCCACATCAACAAGCTACAACTCAAGAAATTGGCCAAGAAATGCCCTCTCTTTGCTATCTCCATCCATCCATCCAAAGGAGAACCTGAGAACTCTGAAGAAGA
The DNA here is from genome assembly GCA_003990745.1 of Jimgerdemannia flammicorona. Classification (NCBI taxonomy): domain Eukaryota; kingdom Fungi; phylum Mucoromycota; class Endogonomycetes; order Endogonales; family Endogonaceae; genus Jimgerdemannia; species Jimgerdemannia flammicorona. Next base: position 11,945 of record RBNI01003060.1, read on the forward strand.
CTTTTCCAAAATTAACAGCCATGTCAGACCACTACTCCAGAAATTCCGAGACATATTTCCGAAGAAGCTTCTGAAAGGCCTACCTCCTAAACAAGCAGTGGACTATGTCATCAAGACTATTCCAGATGCCAAGCCAGCCTTCAAGTCAATCTACCACATGTCTCCAAGAGAAATCGATACACTCAAGAAAGAAATTGATGAACTCCTGGAACAAGGATTCATCAGACCCAGTATATCACCTTATGGTGCACCAGTCCTCTTTGTTGTCAAGAAAGGAGAAGACCTGTGAATGTGTATTGATTACTGAGACCTCAATGAACAGACCATCAAGAACTGTTGCCCACTACTCAGAATTGATGAAATATTCGATAGGCTTACCAACCCACAATTCATGAGCTCTTTTGACCTATGAAATAGTTACTGGCAAATTGCCATGAAAGAAGAAGACATCTACAAGACAGCCTTCCGAACTTACTATGGACATTTCGAATTCCTAGTTATGCCCTTTGGCTTAACTAATGTACCTGCAACCTTCCAGATACTGATGAATACCATTCTGTATCCATACTTGGACAAATTCATTGTTTTCTACATTGATGACATCCTAGTCTTCAGCAAAACCCTGGAGGAACATCTTGAACACCTTGAACTAGTACTACTAAAACTCTATGAATTTCTCCTGAAGGAAATTCAATTCCTTAAACACATTGTCACACCGAATGGAATCAAAGTGAACCCCAGCAAAATCTCCACAATCAAGGATTGGCCCAGACCTAAGAAACTGAAAGACCTCCAGTCATTCCTGGGATTAGCAAACTATTACAGATGATTTGTTGCCAACTTTGCCAAAATTGCCACTGCCCTTACTCAAATGACCAAGCATAACAAGAAAGGAGAACAGCCCTGGACCATGAAATAAGAGAAAGACTTTAACAATCTTGTAAATTGGGGACCCGAACAAGATATAGTCTTTCAAGCATTGAAAGATGTCTTGATAACCACTCCGGTACTTCAAGCGGCAAATCCTGCCCTACCATATGAAGTTACTACTGATACCTCTGACCTAGCTCTTGGAGCAGTACTCATGCAAGAAGGACACCCTGTGGCCTATCACTCCCACAAGTTTAATGATGCCAAAATCAACTACGCAACTCATAAGAAGGAAATGTTAGCCATCGTAGACACTCTGATCAAATGGCGACCATACTTAGAAAGAGCACACTTCACCATATTGACTGACCACAAGTCATTAGTCAACATCAAGACCCAGGCTACCCTTTCTCAAAAGCAAGCCAGATGGATGAAAGTTCTCACCAACTTTGACTACGAAATCCAGTACTGCCCTGACAAGGAAAACATTGTTGCTGATGCAATCTCCAGACTACCTATTGAAGAAGTTATCCAAACTCTCACCTTGGTTACCAACTCCATCATGGAACAAATTATCACAGCATATGCTGATGATAAGGAAGCTCAAGCACTCCAAGAAATCTTGAGCAGCAATGATGCTGACAAGCATACCTGGTACAATCAATACTAACTCAAGGACAATACTATCTACTATAAGGACAGATTGTATGTTCCAAACAACTGAGACCTCTGAAGGACTATCCTATTCGAATGTCATGATGCCCCTATAGCTGGACACTTAGGATTTGATAAATGCTATAAAGTTATCTCCCAAAACTTCTATTGGCCCTGCATGGCAGATCAGCTCAAAACCTACATCACTTTCTGTGATGCCTGCCAATGGAACAAGTCCTCAACACTAGCAAAACCTGGTCTACTCCATCCTATCCCACTACCATCTGCTAATTGGGAACAAGTCTCTATGGACTTCATTGTACAACTACCCCGAACCAAGAACAGGAAAGATGCAATTGTTGTCTTTGTGGACTATCTCAGCAAACAAGCTCACTTTGTACCAACCACCACCACTGCAACAGTACCAGATATAGCTACACTCTTGTTTGACAATATCTTCTGCTATCATGGTCTTCCTAAGATCATTGTTAGTGACTGAGATCTGGAATTCACCAGCCATTTTTGGAAAGCCCTCCATGCACACCTTGGAACGAAACTTGCACTATCTACAGCCTTTCATCCTAAAACTAATGGCGAAACTAAAAGAATGAACTGAACTCTGAAACAAATACTAAGAAACTATGTTTTCTACAGATAAGATGATTGGCATGAATACCTCACCACAGTCGAGTTTGCCTATAACAACAGTAAGCAAGTCTCTCTTGGAATGACCCCATTCTTCACCAACACTGGACAAAACTCAAACACTCCTCTGACACTTATCCGAACCACTGAAGAACCCTCTACAGTCGAAGCTGTTGAAGAATTCTTACTCTGAATGTATAATCTAAGCCAGATCACAATTGAGAATTTATCACAAGCTCAAGAACAACAGTCACAGTATGTTAACCAACATTGCCGAGAAGAAACCTTTGATATTGGAGAAAAAGTTCTATTAGACATCCGAGGATACCAAGTTGACAACCTCAAGCACAGACTATCTACAAAGCTGAACAGCAAGTTCATTGGACTATTTGAAGTCATTTCACAAGTCTCTCCGATCTCCTACAAATTGGCACTACTGGACACCATTAAGATTCACTCAGTCTTCAATGTCCAATGTCTCAAGTGATACAATGACAATGACAATGAACTATTCCCGAACCGAACTATAGAACCACCTGTACCTGTCATTATTAATGATCAAGAAGAATATGAAGTTGAACAAATCCTCAACAAATGTGGCCACAAGAACCACCCTGAGTATCTCATTAAATGGAAAGGTTATCTGATCCATAATGCAACATGGGAACCCAAGACCAATCTCCAGAATGCTACTGATTTAGTTCAGGAATACGATTCCTTGAACAACTAAAATCCGAACACTCCTGCACCTATCAGTTTATACTATATATTATACCCATCTGAACATTATAATTATCATGAACAAGAACTCAGCAAGAACAAAAGAATACTGACTCTCTGGAAAAATAGCAAAACTGAAAGCTAGTCTATTCTCCCTGTACCACTGGTGGGAAACGAGGCATAGACATTTAAGAAGATTCCTTAGAGGCTATTTTCCAGCAGTGAATGACGTCAGAATCATCTCTGGGGCATGGCATTGAATACGTGACCCTTTAATGTATGAATCCAATGTATTAGGCAACTGTACTATGAGCATGTCACTTTCTGAAAAAATGGACTTTACCAGACTTTTGACCTCCCAAATAGTGTAACAATACTAGAACAAAATTAGAAGGCCCTGACGAGGATGTCAAAAGCTAAGAAGGAGAGAGTTGTAAGCGCACAACCTCCAAGCCACAGAATCACATGTCACCCTCTGAACAAGCCACCGAAATCACATGCGATCTCTGAACAAATCTGGAAATCACCTGTAAGATCACAAAGCTGAGTCAAACAGAAGTCACAGCATACAAAGCTGAGTCAAACAGAAGTCACAGCATACAAAGCTGAGTCAATATGAAGTTACGGAACACAAGGTTCACACAAACAGAATCTTACCAATCAAGAACAGATGCATATATACCAAGCCCTGAGACACGTCGAATGAGAACCAAAACAAACAACAACTACAACTTCCAAATACACAAACATGACCACCGAGATCTACAACCACATCCATACTGACATTTGGAATGCCATTGTCAACCGAGCCACACTCCCTCTGCCCCTCATGAATATCTATAGCCGAGCACCCCTCTACTTCATAGAAGCCCGATGGAATGCCCTGAATATGCTTAACAAGGCCCACTGGATTGGACAAATCTCAAGCTACTACCAGATTGGCCACCTCCTGGAAGACATAGTCGAACACCACCATGACATAGACATTACCCAGATATCTCAACACCAGAAGCTCATTGCCCGCAAACACTGAGAACTCTTCTATAAGTACAGCACCTTTATTCCCCGCCTCCAAGTTACCACCAGCAAAATGGTTGCTACCCTGTCCTATGGCCAAATCAATGACATGATATAAGAACTCAACCACAAGTATCTCGAGTATGTTGAAACCACAGACAGAACCTTCCCGCACCCCAATGACCACATCCTGTGAATGCCCCAAGTTGGATATGCCATGAAGGACATCTATGATATAATCAACTTCGACGAAGATGAAGCAGAAGACTGTAACATTTTAGCGTAGTTTATTCCTTTTCTCTGTCTTTCTTGAATATTCTATAACCTTCCGGCACCTTCCGCGTACTTAGAAATCCCCTTCTTGGCGCCGAGCATTAACTAGTACTTATTTAGTTAGTCACTGAATGTCCTGGAAACTTGTAGAACTTTATTTGTCATCATTTGTCATCTTTGCCAAGAACTTTCCTCTTGGCATTTTCCTTTGATTTCTCAGATCCTTCCGGATCCTTCTTTCAGATCTTGTATAAATATCTCCTTTGTTCTCATGAATAAAGCTTCAGAATATTTTCTCTCAGAAATCCTTCGAGAATACTTGAATCCTTAGTATCTCTTCGAGCTACTTAGGATTACCAGAACTAGTCACTTCCTCATTTAGAAACTAGAACCATTACACTTGGTAGCAGCGGTGAAGTTACACTTAGCCTTATCAAGACACCTCTCAAGATATCAGTCACAACACTATGGAGGACAACGGGTGGAACCCTTCATACAGTACCTACGGTCCAGGTAATGCCTCATACAATCAGCAAGAAGAAGAGGAACAGCAAGACCCTACTCAGTCAAACAGGGCCATCGAGAGTCTTTTGCAGAATGCACTAGCTCAGATCGCCCAACTTCAAGAACGCATAGAA
>RBNI01003061.1:0-16760 GCA_003990745.1 Jimgerdemannia flammicorona
TTTTTCTCTCTCTCTCTGTTCGAAAGGGGGTGACGGGTTTAAAGAGTGGATCCTTCGCGGGGCTTTGGGTTGGTTTAAGTACTAGGCGGTCAATCCTAGGCGTAGTCCGCGGGGGAAATTCTCCCAAAAATTTCATTTCCAAACGCGGCCATGGCAGTGGTCACATGAACAAATGGCCCAGAGGGGTTTCCCGCCGGGTTTGTGCGACCCACCGATGGGGGTCATCTGAACAAACAGGCACGCCAAACGAGCACCATGCACGCCGACCCCTCTTTCCGCCCCTCCTATTCGCACAGACGCTGTCACAAACCCATTTACCCACATCCCGATTTCGACTTATTTGCGTGCTGGCTCTCCCATACAATAATATCCATAAGCAGTCACGAATTTTCGTGACTGCTCTTACCCAAACTGGGTCGTCGTGCGACCGGCCAATAACGTGATCCCACCTCGACAGAGGCAGACATCGGTGTGCTCAGCCTACCATAACGGCAATCAACAGCGTGCCCTGCTTACGAGATTCGTCCTTGTGAGCCGTTCGCCTGATCAGATGCAGGCCGGCTTGGACACTTTGACATCTCGACTGCGCTTTTATTGAATCACCGCTTGGCATGAGTTCCGGCTTTCTGGGTGACCCTCCCCCGGCCCTCTCCCCCATATCTCCCAAGGGTATAGCATGCCTTGCGTGGCTTTCTTGTGACGATGACACTTGCCCTACTGTGAGTCCCTCATATCCCGTGGCCCCATCGATAGATTATACCTTGTACTATAGGGGTGAAGCGTCTGTCATCACGTAAGCGACCAGAAATTAGAAATGTATTGAAATCTTCCAACTTGAGCTAAACCACTTTCTCATTTCAGAAGGATCCAATTTCACAGATCCTCATGATGGAAATATATAACGCGCATCTGTGACTGAGGGTTTCTTTGTCATGTTTCGGAATCACAACTCAAACTCCTAGTTTGTAGAAACACAGCTTTCGGTCATCCTCGTCCTTCCTGAGCCCGTCTACAGTCTATCCTCTCAATAGAAGGCCAGCAAAAGCCTCAATTTGTAATGTATATGTATAATTTACCGCACACTGCAAGAAAATACCCCAAAGTACACGGTGACATCGCTCTTCTTCCTCTTTGTTGGTCCGTGCCAAGTGAAGAGGTCAGACCTAAGCTGCCCGGTCGTTCACAGTAAAGACAAATACTAATACACCGAGATGAAACAACTGAAAGCATTTTGGAAGGGTTTTCTCGATGACACCATTCAAAAAGGCCTTGTGTATACTTGTAGGACTGCGATATTTAATTTTGGTGCCCCTTCTGCGCTGCTCAAACAAACAAAGCACCATAAAAACCACGAGGGAACCGCCTCCTCAACTTTAAGGTCCACGCCCCGCTCTTCAGCAGCAAAACGTTATCGGGCCCATTCCCCTGATTGGGTCTGTCCCCTTATTGCACTCCACCAAATCTGGTCGAAACGGGCGGTCCGGAAACTTTCTTGCGACATCCCGTCCCGCCCCTCCACCTTCCATTTCTATTGGGATCCCCATTTCCGCTTCCGACGTGCGTCGCATGGCATGTGGTCCTCCTTTGCGGGAGGAAAAGGCGCGGTACCCCCGGTGTCACACCGGCATCCAAAATATAAAAATAAACATCCCCCCAAACTCCCGACCGCGGTCCCGTCGCACGGGCGTTCAGGTGGGCGATCACGGAAATTTGGTTACCTGGTTGCCTGGTTTTGAGGTGCTGACATAAGTAAGGGTTCTGGAAGGACTGAACTGTGCAAGGGAATCGGAAGGCGTAGCGTGGCAGATTGGTAATGGACGGGCGGGTCCGTTGATTAATAATAAGTGAAGTCACAACAGGTACCTCTCTGCATGGTGGCGTCAAGAGTGGAATACACGGTCTTTATTTGCAAATTCGAAGACGTAATCATTTGAGGGGGTTACTTAGCACTGCAGAAATCCCGTCATCGATTGTTTCAATCTGGAAGCCTCACAACACGTTTCCCAATATTACCGATTTGTTTGTTCATCTCTTTTCCCCTGCAACTCGCATTCGCCGATCTCGCCATGATATCATCCGTTAGAGTGATCACGCCGACCTCTGACAAAGCTTAAGGACGACAATATTTTCCACAACGGGTCGGCATATTCCTGGTGCGAACGAATGTTATCTAACATCTGAATGGCCATCTCTTGTCGCTCTTTGTAGTGTTGGAAAATAGGAATAACATCAATCAAAAACCGCTCATAAGAAAGGATCGATATATAAGCCAAACTTGCATAGAATAAAAATGCCTCGGATTACCCCCTGTGTACTCCTGACAACCGGATTTTGCAGATCTGGACCCTGCAATCGAGCCCATATATTGATGTGAAGCTGTAACCCTGTTTGTCGGTATCTATAGAACTCAACCTACAGAACTCAATATACTTTTCCTTTGAATCCGAGCTACTTGTTTCAAGACCGAAGAAAAAAACACCATATCCCCCTTCTTCTGAAGGAAAGGTAAAAAATAAAATTATTCATGCAAAGTCATTTCGATGCTTCGAACTGTTGCTTGCGGTTTTCACTATTGCCATTCACGATGTATACCAATATACTGTGCCCTCGGGAAATTTCAAAAATGCCTGACGGAACTTGATATATCAAAACAATGATGCCATGTGCTTTCAGACCTCAGAACTGACGCGGTAAACGCAGTGAAAATTATGAATTCGCCCCTTTGAGGCGATATCCTGTCGTCTTTTTCTTCCAAAGTGTTAATAGCTTGGAAGCTTCAATTTTAATATTTTGAGGTAGAGTGGGGGAGAATTCCTTTACTCGCCTTCAGCAAGTGTAAAGAACCTCTCCATACCCCATCATAAGAACACAAAACCATCAACTTATTCATTTATGCACAAAACAAACCCAAAAAAAAACTCGATCATGCTAGCGACACCCCATTGGTGCCCGTCGCTCGATCGAGTAACAATCAATGATAGAGTACGACTACCAACCACAGCTTCGTGGAATGCGCGGCGACAACGATGACGAAGGAAGGGTTCCGGTTTCTCGCTTTTGTGCTACAAGTGGTCGACGGAAGGACAGGTATAGATTGTGAACCGTGATACAGACATGTAATTATGAATAAACTCAAGCTTTGGTGCAGGCCCGATATCAATGTCGCCCAGTTTTCTTTAAGGTTACTTTCATGGCTGATTTCGCAGACAAGTCGGCGATTATTTCTTTTGGAGTTAGCTGGTTTTTATTGCTCTCGACTTACCATGATTTTTCCAACACAGATTTCAGGAGGATCACATCGCTCAGTTTATCCGCGCTGTGAATAGATCATTTTTTAGTGATACCTGGCGAGATTCCGGGCTTATAAAAATATCAATAACCCTATTGGAATGCGACTTGCATCATCTTCAATTTCCGATTCTTTGGTAGACCTATTTGTCATCCCTACCTCTGGATGCCGCTGTCCATACAAATCCATCATAGCGTCAAAATAGTTTCCCCCAATTCTCCATCCTTTGGATCCATAATGTAAGCATTCTATGCAACTCACGCGGTATCACCACACAATGCGCCTATTCGCGAGATGAAAAAAAAAAAAAAAAAAAAAAAAAAATAGCAGAAAAAAAAAAAAAAAAAAAAAAAAAAAAAAAAAAAAAAAAAAAAAAAAAAAAAAAAAAAAAAAAAAAAAAAAAAAAAAAAAAAAAAAAAAAAAAGAAAAAAGAAAAAAGGGGGGGAAGCATGCGCATCAATGGTGGGACCTGAAGCGTGTAATTTTATTCGATCATCGTATTATCTTTCCAAGGAGTCCAAATTTACATGGTGAGTTCCTGAATAAAGAAGGAGACAGCATGGTATGTTAATATAATCCAATGTTGAAATATTCCATTCCCAATATGAATAATGCCCAGCCCGCACATTTTATTCTCGGCCTACTTTCCCCACTCCCAGGAAACAAAAAAAAAAAAAAAAAAAAAAAAAAAAAAAAAAATACCATAATTGCGTTGACGATATCATTATTGTTATTCTTAAGAGCCTTGACAGCCTTAGCCCGCGAGACGTTAGCCTGGGAAATGACCAGTTCAATATCTTTCTGCTCAACGCCAGAGTCATCGACCTCGCCCTCCTCCTCGTCGGCACCCTCGATTGCACCGACGGCCGAATCAGATTGAGCGGCAGCGGAGGCGGCGGCCTCGGCAGCTGCGAACTGCTGGGCAGCAGTGGCCTGGGCCTGAGAGTTCAGATCTTCGACCTTGGCCTCGCCGAAGACGATGTAAGTGTCGGAGTTGCCGCTTTTGTAAACGTCAGGGTTGGACAGTACCAAGAGGATCTAGATAGGCAGATGTTACACGTTATAAAAATCAGTTTGTAATCTTCCTCCTCGTCTAGACCCGCCGGTAAACCCACAAGTTTTCCGCGTAGCCGCTCTACATAGTGCACACCCTGATCCGCCTCTGAACCCCCACCTGTGACACAAATAATACCTACACCTTTGGGACGGCGGATGGTAACGCGAGTGATACCAGGTATGGTCTTCAGGCCGAGCTTGGACATGGCCTTGCGGGCCTTTTTCTCACCGCGGCTCTGAGCCTTGTCAGCGGCGCCAGTCGCGATCTCGCCCTCCTCCAGCTCGGGGAGATCATCGTCAGATTCGACCTCAGCGTCCACCTCGACCTCCTCGACCTCCTCGATAGGCTCGTCAATGTGTTCTACCGACATGATGTAGGTCCTTTGATGATTGATGCAAAGGTCGAGAAAGGGTATCGCGTTCTCATTCTTCCTCTCTCTCATCATCTTACCACCTGAGTTCAATTTGGTGAGTACCATTAACTACTCTCTACCAGAATCTCCTATAGTATATCTTCTTGCTTCTCTCTAGTACCACCAGAGAAAGCAGATCATCAGTCATGCCCCAGAGAGAGAAATGAACCTCCCACACCCTTTGCATAAGGGGCACCCACTCTCAACTCCTCAATTTGCTTGCTCACTTCAGACACTATACTCTCAAGTAGTATAGGTTCTTGGTAAAGTCCACTATACCCAGCCCTCCTCTATCTACTAGTAATATCAATATCTCTCAGCTGATCTAACTCTGTCACTCTGCCCATATCTATGATCTGGCCATCTTCAACAACCTCTTGACCACCTATGTTGAGAAGTTCAAGTGATACTCCTTTTTTTTTTTTTTTTTTTTTTTTTTTTTTTTTTTTTTTATAGTCACTTGGACTCCCTTTATTAACCTACATCTATAGCAATATTGATACAGCCTAAGCCCTCAACCTATCCCACAGAGACCCCCCCCTTCTCTAGGTCCTACAAATGACACCTTGTCCACCTTCACTGCAACTCTACCACCACTCTTCTCTACAATTCTTCTTACTAGTCCCCTATGTCTCCCCCCCTTGGGGCCCCAACCAATCCACCATGCCTTGAAGAGCTTGAGCATCAGTTCCTCCCACCTCACTACCCTCAGTCTCACTGACCTCCAGGGGCCCTCCTCAAAGACACTCTGCCAGTGTTCCGCGAGTCCCACCCATATTGCGATGGCCCAACCAACTGTTAGCCACTCATTCCCCACCCCCCCCACCAGCCTTGACTGCAGTGCCACCCACCACCCACCCACCTCAGGGTCAGGTGCCGACACTCCCAACCTCTCCCCCACTACTCTCCAAAAATTCTCCATACTCTCGCACTCCTCCAGCCAATGTTCAGGAGTCTGCACCACCCTGCCCTCTTGCCCTACATTATGACACTCCTCACAATCAAAGACCCCACCATCCACCAGACGACCAGCCCTAAAGTTTAGCATCACATTTCGATGCAACAGCCTCCACCATGCTACCCAGAGTTTTGGCGGGAGCCACCTTGACACAACCTTGATCTAAGACCAGACGCCTGCCCAGTCCCATCTCTCTTCGATCCCAGCCCCTTGCCAGGTCTCTGGCCACAGGTCCTGCCCCAGACCCCTAAGGCACTCCATACCCTCCTCTAAGCAGAAGTCCTCGACCAGATTTCCTCCCAACAAGAGCCTGTCCCACCTCCACATCTCCAGACCCCAGTCCTCATCCCCTTCAGTACCTCACCAACATGATGGGCCCTATCTACCACTCCCCACCAGAATCCTTTATATCGCATCCTCTGGCTACCATCCAAGGCCAAGACCTCCATGATCCACAGGAAGTGCTAGTACCTCCCAGCCAATCTGACTCTGGCATCCAGCCCAGAGCCAAGAGCGGGCCATCTTGAGAAGCTTTTTAACCACCCACTTAGGGAAGTCCAAATGGTAGCCCAGATACCAAAGCTTCGGCATCCAATACACATTCAGAACGGTTACCCTTCCCACCAGTGACACCTGCCTACCACCCCAACTCATCAGTACTTTCCTCCATTCTACCAGCTTGCGCTCCCACTACTTCTTGGGAAGTAAAGAGCCATACACTGAGAAAAAGATACCCAAGTACTGTACCACTCCTCCAGCCAGGACAATTGTTCCAATGATGTCCCCCCCTATGACTCCTTCTCCAAGGACCATTGTCTCACACTTGTGCCAGTTGAGTTTCACCCCAGAGCATCCCTCATACCACTCAACTATCTCCTTGAGCATGGCCACATCTGCCACCAAGCCCAACCCAACCACTATATCATCTGCAAAGGCCCCCACCTTCCAATTAACGCCCAAGATATTCAACCCACCAACTCTGTGCCAGATCCAATCCAACAATGGCTCCAGAATGAAGGCATAAAGGATAGGTGATAGTGAATCTCCCTGAGGCACCCCCCTCCCCAAGGGGAAGAAAGCCCCTCTGTGTCCATTCACCAGAATCGCAGCCCTACTCCCTTCCAGTAGTCCAATAAGTGACTGACACATGTCCACTGGTACCCCAATGTACTCCAGTACCTTCTCTAACCATACTCTCCGAACCCTATCATAGGCCTTCTCCTGGTCCAGGAAGACCAAGTGGCCATCCACCCCTGCAGCCCTAGCACCTTTAATGACACCGTGAATCCATGCCGTGCCATCTCAGATCAGTTGGCCCCCAACAAAGCCTCGCTGCTTCTTCCCTAGCACCTGTTGGGCCACTCTCTGTAGTCTTGCCACCAGGATTTTGGTGACCAACTTGCAGTCCATATCCAGCAGCATAATTGGCCTCCAATTCTTCCAGTCCTCCTTATGCCCTTTGTCCTTATACAGCAGGGATACCAGCCCCAACTGCTGCCCTCCAATCCACTCCCCATTACTGATGACTGCATTACACATCAGCGACATCTCCTCCAGAACCTCCTTTATGGATGCCATATGTTTCCAAAAGTCCCAAGGCAAACCATCCTCCCCAGGTGCCGTTCCCAGGATTGTTGATGCCAGAACTTGAAGGATCTCCTCTCCCAAAACCGGTTGGCCAAGATCCCCCAGCCCTGCTGCAGAATTTGGGTGCCACTCTTCTAGATGCCGCTCAATGTCCTGCACCATCTCCCCTCCCTCCTCTTCACTCCAGAGGTTACTCCAATGGGTGCTCAGCTGGGCAAGAATCCCCTGCATACCTAATATCATCTCTTCCTCATCGTTAAGGACTTCTTCCCACTGGTGTCTTGCTCCCCTAGAATAAAGAAGACAGGACAAAAACCTTGTGGGCCTTTCTCCTTCTTCCAATCCCTGCCACTGTAGCCTTGCTGCCATAGCCTGTACCTGCACTGCTTCCTCTTTCCTCAACAAATCCTGCAGTTCCACCACTTCCAGCTTAGCCTGCTTAGCCTTCCAGTCTAATACCTCCTCCTCCTCCAGTAACCCAGCCCAATTCAGAAGTAATCTTTCTAGTCTCCTAGATGTCCATCGGACTCATCTCCTCCGCTGAGCACCTTGCTCCTTCCCCACTTTCCCCCAGTACCTCTGAGCTTCAGATTTCAGTCTATGCTACCTATCTCCAATCCTCATCCCGGCTCACCTCCAGTTATTAACCTTGGATCATACCTCTACCACCCATGCATTCCACAGGTCCATCTCATCCAGCAACGAAGAGTTCAGATGCCAATGTCCTGGTCCCTCTCCACTCCCTCCAAACCTCCCACCTCCCTGAATACCCCAGTGATCTGACCAAGGGCACCACTCAACCTCCATCATCTCCCAAATGTATCGCCCCAATACTCAGCAGTCAGAACCCAATCAATCCTAGTACCAAGTCCTCCCACCCAGTGAGTATATAAATGTTGATCCCCATCCTGAAGTCGCATGGCATCCACCAGTGAGCTGAGCCTTTCCACCTCTTCCCAGTCCTCCAATCCCCCACTCCTTCCTGCCATACCCCATCCCCCATCAGTTCTGTCCAGTCTACTCTCTCATACCATATTAAAGTCACCTCCCAGACAATCTACCCCAGCCTCAACCAAGAGCCCAGAATCCCACAGATCTCCAATCCACTCCACTCGGGTCCTCCTTTCAGCCAGGCAGTAACAAGATCCCACCACAATTGAGATCCAACCAGGCCTCCACCATGTCCCCCACACTAATCTACTACCCTAATGTCCAGTGTCTGCAATGTCCCCTTTCTCTTTCCTAACCAGGATTCCCACTTTATCCTGCCAAACTGCCTCCCCACTCCATTCTCTTGTCCATTTCAGTCCATCTTCCTCCCCCTCACACTGTACATCTTGTAGTAAAAAGAGATCCACCTCTAGTTTCTTCAGCCATCCAAAAATCATATGTTGCCTCCCAGTCCCTCTAAGCCCATTGACATTCAAAGAAAAAATATTGGTTGTACTATTCATAGCAAAATATTTGAGAGTATTGATATCGCCACATCTACAATTCTATGCTCACTTCCTCCCCAGCCAGATCCAGGTTCCATTCTGCCGCAATCTCATCTTCCACATTTTGCTGTTCATCCAGAGCTACCAATAATTCCACACAGTTCTCACCATCCACTATCTCCATTGATGCCCAGTGCTCCTTGCACACCATCTGCCACTTTTCCAGTCCCTTCCATGGCCCCCACAGATAAGCTGCTCTTTCATTAGCAATACCCAAGAGTGTTGCCTCCCTAGCCTCGGTGACCTCATACTCCTCTACCTCCAGAAGAGCTGCCATCATCTCATCTCGCAACTTCCTCATGACCTCCTCCCCTCGCAGCACTCACCCCCAGAATTCCTCACTGATCACCCTAAAGTCAATCTCTCCCAGTTCCTTGGCCACCACATTTTGCAGTGCCCTCAACAGCCACTTCTCCCCCCCAACTACCTCTGCTGCCTATGCCAAATCTGCCTCTCCCTCCTTCCTCTCCTCAGTTCGCACAGACTCATCCCAACCATCCTCTGACACATCCTCCAACTCTCCCTCTCCCACCTCAGGAACACCATACTGGATCTGATTATCATCTGCCATCACTGTGTCCACTACCACCTCCTCCGGCCCCTGTCCCCCACTCTCCTTCGCCTTCCCCCCTTGCTGCCCAGCCTCTGCCCAGATGCTAGCCCTCGCTCTAGCGCCTTCCTCTATGGCCCCTGCCCTTTGTCCCCCATCCAAGCTGGCCAGCAAATCCTTCTGCAGTTGTCTCCCCTTTGCCTTCTCCCAGAGCACCTTGTCCATTCGCACCTTCCTGCCCTCGATCACCTCCACTACCGTCCTAGCCTCATAAGCCCTCCAAGCTCTTTGCCTCCTCTCCACAGCCCCTGCGAGATCCTCAAGCACCTCCAGCAGATCCTCTTCTTCTTCCTCTGACCCCTTCACCCTTGAAACCTTGCACTCTACCAGGCCCCATTTCAGTGCCACCGGCCAGTCCCTAGCCTTCCTGGTATTCTCCATCCCAAACAGCCTCAACTGGACATCCACATCTCCTGTCCTGAGCTCAGTCCCCTCCCATACCCTGAACCCAATGTTGACCACCTTGCCATACTCCTTCACCACATCCATGACCAGCCTCCTCACCTCCTCCTTCTTCACTGTCAGCAAGTCCGCAATCACCAGATGCACTACTCAGGGATCCCAATGCATACATCTCGTCATTGGTACCGAAATCCCTCCAACCACTACACCCTTCTCTACCGTCTCCAGTAGCAGACCCTCCTCTTCAAACCCCACCTCGACGGCCTCCAGCTTCTTCAAGAACTTAACCGAGGCTGCACCCTTCACCTTGCTCACCAACAGCCCCAGCACCATCTTTGCCGTCACCACTAAGCCATGGAAACACAATGTGATAGCGAATTCCGATCTCGATTTCTTGAGTAACGGGGCTGCCACAAGGCCCGTTACACCATCTGCCAGGTCCCCAGGTCTCGTGCTGCTCCCCTGTCCAGGTCCCCCATTAGCCGTCATATCTGGATTTTTTTCCAGATTGCCCATCATACTGCCATCAACAGTCACTGCCTCAGCTACTACACCTCCAGCCCCACTATGCTGTCCCCCCAGTGGAGAGGCCTCCTTGCTACTTGTGGTAGCAGCTGCCTTCCTCAGATCCAGCCAGCCATCCAGCCCAGTCGCCTGTTTTCCCATCCTGACTTTCTTCGCGAAGGTCATCCTCTCTCCCCCATGCAGCCTTGCACCTCCTCTGCCACCACCCCCAGCCCCATGTCTCCTCATCGAAGCACTTGGCATGCCAATACCAGCACCTTAACCCCCCCCCACATGTTGCCAGTCAAAGGCACTGGGGCCCCCCTGCCCAGTATACTCACCAGAATGCATGTTGCTTGCCATCTTAATAGCACCAATACTTGAAGATGTTGCCGAAAGTGTTGTCTGAGTCTTGTGTCACCTGAATGGTACTAGTAATTGGACCTCTACCAGTTGTTCAAGCGATACTCCAAATACTATAACTTAGGTAGTCAATATATATATATTTAATACTATCTCTCTTTCTGCCAGAGAGATATATTAGCTGCTCTATCTCAAGAGAGCATCTCTCTACTCAAACAGCTGCTATTCCTGTAACAGTTCTAGTTTCTAAATGAGGAAGTGACTAGTTCTGGTAGTTCTTAGTAGCTCGAAGAGATACTTAAGGATTCAAGTGTTCTCGAAGAATTTCTGGGAGAAAATATTCTGAGCTTTATTCATGAGAACAAAGGGGATATTTATACAATATCTGAAAGAAGGATCCAGAAGGATCTGAGAAATCAAAGGAAAATGCCAAGAGGAAAGTTCTCAGCAAAGATGACAAATGATGACAAATAAAGTTCTACAAGTTTCCAGGACATTCAGTGACTAGCTAAATAAGTACTAGAGGATACTTGGCACCAAGAAAGGATTTCTAAGTATTCAGAAAGTACTGGAAGGTCATAGAATATTGAAGAAAGACAAAGAAAAGAAATAAACTATGCTAAAATGTTATATCTCCCCCTCCTTAAGAATCAACATCTTTGTTGAATTTTTAAAGTTACATATAACAAACAATAAGACTAAAAGAAACTTCAAATTAAATGTATCAACTCATTTGTAAGAATTGACCATCCTTGTATAAGGTGAGGGCCAAAGTATCATCTTGATCAGATGAGAACTGGTTTGAACCTCATTGGTTGCAGAATTTATAGGGTTCTTCTATATCTCTTGTTTCTGATGCTGTATCCCTTAGAGAGTCCTGATGCATAATGTGCCTGATCAGCACAGTAGGTCATCTACTATCCAAGGAGAGAACCTCACAGGCAGCCAATGAGTTCCTTTTTCCTCAAACTCTTGGATGAGGTCTTGGGAGTTCTTGAGATTGGCAGCAGGTTCCCAGGTAGCATTATATTCAGAGTAACCCATCCACTTGACTAGGTATTCTGTGCAACAGTATCAGACTCGTTTGTCTAAGATTTTCTCAACTTCATACTTGATGTGGTCTTCAACTATGACTGGTGCTGATGGTGTTGGAATTCGGCCAGGGTATGGGAGTAACTGGTTCCAGGCCTTGAGTTGTAATACATGGAATACTGGGTGTATACATATGGTTATTGGTAAGTTGAGATAGTAAGACTAGGTGGAGACTTGCTCAGTGATCTCAAAGGGTCCAAGGTACTTGGGCTGGAATTTGGCTGACTGGTGGTTGACTTGAGATTGAGCCTTGATATTGTCAGCTTTGAGTAGAACCATATCACCAATATTGTATATGACATCTCACTGCTTCTTATCTGCATACTTAGCTTGATGTTGCTGAGCCTTTTGCAGGTTCATAGTGGTGATCTTGAGAAGGGAATCTATTTTGTCGATAAGGTTCTGGGCTGTGGGGACTTGAGTGTGACTGGATTGCTGGAATTGGACTAGGCTTGCAGGGGTCTTGAAGTTTTGACTGTGAAGTAGCTGGAATGGAGAAAGACCAGTTGATGATTAGTTAGCATTATTGTAGGTAAACTCAGCATAGGTCAAATAGTGGTCCCAATTGTCTTGCTCATAAGACACATAGTTTCTGAGCATTTGTTCAAGTGTTCTGTTCATTTGCTCAGTCTGTCCATCAGTTTGAGGGTGAAAGGCAGTAGATATAGCAATTTGGGTTCTAAGGGTCTTGAAGGGTGCTTGCCAGAAGTGACTTGTGAACTTGGGGTTGTGGTTGCTGATAATTACTCAGGGAAGTCCATAATGGTGGAAGACAGTCTTGAAGAAGATTCTTGCAATTTCTGGAGCAGTGGCATTGGTTGTGGTTGGCTTAGTAATTGTAATCTTAGTGAGATGGTCCACAAACACAACAATGGCATTATAGCCTGTTTTGGTTCATGGGAGTTGTACAATGAAGTCCATTGTGACTTGTTCAAACTTCTTGGTCAGAATTGACAAGAGTTGTAGAAGACTGGTGGGTGCTTGGTTGCTTGACTTGTTTCTTTGGCAAAGATTGCAGCTTTGGACATACTCCTTGATTTCCTTGAGTATGTTTGGCCAGTAGTAGTCTCATTGGATATTCTTGATGGTCTTCTCAGTTCCAAGGTGACCAGCTAGTGGGGAGTCATGATGTTCATGAAGAATCTTGTACCATAGTTCAGGGTTGGTAGGAATATATACTTTGTCTTGAGTATACAAGGTTGTCCTTGATGGTATACTTTTTCTTGAATTCCTTGGTATTCTTTTGTAGAACCAGAGAGTCTTGTTCATATGCCTTCTTGATCTGATTGAGGAATTCAGGTGCCATGGTAACTTGTAAGATTGTAGCAAGATCAGGTCTTCTTGACAGTATATCTGGTACAACTAGAGTTTTGCCAGGCTTGTAGATAATGTTTGGGGTAAAGGTCTGCAGTAGTTGACTCCACTTGGCTTGTTGGCGAGAAAGGGTTGGTTGAGTGTTGATGTACTGAAGGGACCTGTGATTGGTGATCACATCAAACTCAACTCCTTCTAGATAGTATCACCAGGTCTTAAGGGCATGCATGATTGCCAGGAGTTCCTTTTCGTGAGTAGCCAGCTTTTGTTCTGCTGGGGACAATTTTCTTGACTCAAAGGCAATAGGTCAGTGTCCTTGACCATCATCTTGGAAAATGACTGCACTAATGGTAAAGTTAGATGCATCTATAGTGACCATGAACTTCAAGTTTGGGTCCATGTTTCTAAGGACAGGTGCATGGGTCAGGCAGTTCTTGAGTTCTTGAAAAGCTTGTTGACAGAAAGCATCTCAGATGTAGGGGACATAGAGGTCAGAGTTGGGTTCCTTTCGCAGGAGATTTGTCAAAGATTCTGCAATGCCAGAGAAGTTCTTGACAAATCGATGGTAGTATCCAGCCAGACCAAGGAAGGACCTGAGTTCAGTGAGGTTTTCTGGTACAGGCCACTGTTCAATGGCTTGTATTTTCCTTGGGTCTACTTGAATTCCTTTGGCTGATACAATATGTCCAAGGTATTCAACTTGATCCTTGAAAAATTCACATTTATTGAGCTTTGCATAGAGCTTGTTCTCACAGAGGATCTTGAGGACTTGTTCAATATGCTTGAGGTATTCTTCTTTAGTACTACTGAAGATCAGGATATCATCAATGTTGTAACAGTGACCCCAGAATAATGACATCAGCACAAGAGACAGCCTTTCCTTGCAAGCCACCAGATCGGAGCACAGGAAGATTATATGGCATATGAGATGAGCAATGATGACCAACTGTGAGTCATTGTGACCACAGTACAAGCATCCTGAAGAATATAAAAGAAGGATCAAGGAACCACAGTAGCAGCAACCAATAAGAACCACCAATCCCAAAATAGCTCAAAGACTTACCACAAATGAAATACCTGCTGCCTGCCAAACCTCAAGGTCAAGGAACCACCAAGGTATCTCAGTCGAGGAAAGGATGTTCCAAGACATCAGAAGAGCTATGAGGACCCACTCAAGAAGGACTCCTAGTGTCAATCTGGGACTGTAGACCCCTATCACTTTATCCTCTACCACCATGAAATGGAAACAAGGATCACCATTGCTACCAAATGCCTCCAAATGTGGCAGGAGTATGAAATAGGAAACCTCCTCTGCCGGGAGTTCCCACAGGCCAGCACCCAAGAGCTACAAGATGCTACTCCTATAGACATACACAAAACCAGGATAGCTAAAAAGATCCATCAGATCTTCAGGCATGCACCATGATCAATCTCCAACTTGGAGTACATTAGAGTCTCAGACTTCAGAGACCTATCATCTCACTATATCAATGCACTAGAAGCCAGGGTGGCTACAGAAGCCTAGTCCACTATCACCCTCAACAGTGAAGAAGTAGAAGACTTCTGGCACCCCATTCTCCAGGACAACCCAGACCAATTCCTGCAAGGATTGATCTCAGTATTCCAAGGCCCAAGCATCTGGGTTAGATCTTCCCAAGACCCCACATTTGTTCCTTATTTTGTAGAAGAGAAACTCATAGACTGGAGAGCTCCAGACCTTGTTTCCGATTTTCCCACCACAGCCGAATGTGATGATATCATCAGCAATGACATCATCCCATGCAACATCGAGGTATGCAAAATGCATAACCTGTATGACAAATTCGCAGATCTCATCTTCTTTAGTGATGATGATGATGATGATGAAGCCCCCATGGTCCTGAACTTTCTGCTCTAAGTTCTTTGTTACACTGGATAATGCCAGCACTGGTATTCTCATGTAACACCAGATAATGCTAGTACTGGTATTCTGAGGTGATGCAAAATTGTTCCAGCACTGGTATTCTCATATAACACTGGATAATGCCAGCACTGGTATTCTCATGTAACACCAGATAATGCTAGCACTGGTATTCTGAGGTGATGCAAAATTGTTCCAGCACTGGTATTCTCATATAACACTGGATAATGCCAGCATCCTGAACCTGTACAACCATCAGTACTGACTCTGGAACTTAGTAGTTTTAGTTATTGGAATTTATATTTAGCTTTATATCTTAGCAACCATTGAATTATATTTTGTATAAATACCCCTCTTATTTCCTCTGAAATAAAGTCAGTTAAGTTCACTTACACACAATCTCTTACAAGCAATCTAAGAGATAACAAGACAGTTTAAAGATAAGAAGTTTGAGGACTATAAGATCTTGGGAAGGTACTCCAATAAGAACTTGCTTATAACAAACTTGAGTTAGTCTAAGAGATACACCTTGAAGAGAATCTGGCATATTTGAAGGACTCAGCGACCACTATATGACAACTTGGTGCCCATTGGCTAGTGATTCAAGATGAATCTCTTACTTTCAAGCTGAAAAATGAACAACCCCCACAACAACTACCCTGACTACAAGAGTCACCCCTGCAAGAATTCAAGACAAGATAGAAATGCATCCCCCCACATTCTATGGATATACTACTAAAGAGTCAATCCTGATCTTCATTGAAGACTTTGAACAATTTGCTGCCATACGAGCCCTTGGTGTGGATGCTCAATTGGCCCTTCTACCAGTCAGCCTCAGAGGACCTGCCAGAGACAAGTTCAATATAGCCACCATTGCTGGTACTGATGTAGTTAAACTTGCCAATATGAAGGTCTTCCTCAGAACAACATATTATACTGAAGAGATTAAGTAAGCTCTCAAGGATCAACTCAATACTATCTGCCAGGGACTTAGTGAAGATCCCAACTCATTCTATACCCAAATCTGTCACCAGATTATCTTGGCTGGCTATGACAATGCCCTCAAGGAACAAATAGCAGATTCAACTTTCCTCAAAGGAGTTCACTCTGAAATTGCCCTAGCAATCTGGTCTACCCCAACTGCACTGATCCTTGATCAGAAAGTGGTCTTTACACAGAGATATTGGACTGCCAGACACCCTGCCAAACACTCAATAGAGAAAATAACTGGCATCAAGATTGAGCCATCAAAGCCAACTAGTATCTTATCTGCTACAGTTGTGAACAGACAACCAACCACACCTACCCCCAAGACAGCCAAAGCTAACCCAGTGGAAGAACTTGCCAAGCAGTTCGCCGAGATGACTGCACACCTTGGTGATATTATTAGAGAAGTCTGAAGTGCTAACAGGAGACCAGTGCAGAGATTTGCAGCTGCTACAGAAGAATGCAATAACATCACATGCTTCAGATGTAGAGAAGAAAGCCACTATGCAAGGAAATTGTATGACCAAAATAAGACGCAAAGCCCAACCAAGCAATGCTAGCAGAACCAGAGAACAAACCAATGCAGTAGTCATCGAGGAGATTGGTGATACTGATGATGAAGAATACTACGAGGAGCTTGAATTCTACCCTGCTACTGAAGGTACCAGAACCCCGTCCAAGCCCTATGACAAGAAGAGCAACAGCAAGCCAGTTGGAAGACCAAAGAAGACCCCAGCTGTCACCATTCAAAGCAAGACCCAACCCAAGGAGATTGATCAAGACATGGAG
>RBNI01003062.1:0-16758 GCA_003990745.1 Jimgerdemannia flammicorona
CTGCACCACCCCACCCCCCACCAGCCAATCGAAAGGCCCCACTGAAATATTGTCCGCCCCAGCCCCGATGACCACCCCCAGCCTGGCACCCCACTGGTTCACCATAATCGCCCTTCCTCCTATCTGTGACAGCCATCTCCCCTCCCATCCTGACATCACCTGAAAAGCAGTCACCTATGTCAGAACCATGCTTGCCGGGAAGCTTGCCAAAGCCAGAGGGCCCCACCACAGGCACCAAGGACCTGCAGGTAACCTACACTGAGCACTTGATACCCAAGGTTGGCCAACTCCCTATGTAGCCTGAGACACACTGAGACAACACCTTGTTGGCAATGGCAAAAGGAAGAAGGCGCCGCACCAAAACAGATGCACTCCAGATGCAGCTGAAGATACCAGAAACTGCGAAAAAGTGGAGAAGACACCAATCTGACACCGATAAAGGGGCAACTCATCACCATTGCCCTCCTCTCACTATGCCCATGCAGGCACAGCAAACCAACCCGAGGTAGAGGGGGTAATAACAGGGGAAGGGGACTCAGAAGGTTGCCTACCTAACCTTGTGACCGGTAAGGTAGCGGAGAAAGGAGCGAATTGACACTCACCCTACTAGAGAGATATGGCGACCTCTCTATCCTTGAAGGGCCTCCCTCCAAATGTTCACCCTGCTCTCCCACCACCCTTGTGGCAAGACAGAACCATATATAGAGAGGAAGATGCCCAAATACTGCACCACCTCCCCAGTAGGGACAATTGTTCCAATAACGTCCCTACCCACTAGTCCATTCCCTAGCACCATTGTCTCACACTTATGCCAGTTGAGCTTCACCCCCGAGTGGGCCTCATACTATTCCACAGTCTTCTGAAGTGCCACTACATCTGCCACAGTCCCAAGTCCAACCACTATATCATCAGCAAAGGCCCCCACCTTCCACACTATACCATATATAGAGAGCCCTGCCACCTTCTGGCAAATCCTATCTATCAATGGCTCTAGCAAAAGGGCATAAAGAATAGGGGACAGAGGGTCCCCCTGAGGAACCCCTCTTCCCAAGGAAAATGCCCTCCCATGGTGACCATTACACATCAAAGCTGCCTAACTGCTCTCCAGCAGACTCAACATAGAGGCTCTAAACCTTGGGGGAACCCCAATTCGGTCCAATACCTTGCCCAGCCACACCTGCTGTACACAGTCATAGGCCTTCTCCTGGTCCAAAAAGACCAACCTTCCATCCAGGCCACAGATCCAGGCCCCTTCAATCATATCATGAATCCACACAGTCCCATCTCTTATAAGTCTGCCTCCAACAAAGTCCCACTGCTCCTCCCCCAACACCTGTTGGGCAACTCTCTACAGCCTTGTGACAATTACCTTAGTCACCATCTTCCTGTCCATGTCCAGAAGCATGATTGGCCTCCAGTTCTTCCAGTCTTCTCTCCTCCCCTTGTCTTTGTACAATAAGGCCACCAGCCCGAGATCCTGCCCTCCCACCCACTCACCACTCTGAAGGACATAATCACAGAGAGCAGCCATCTCACCCAAAACGCCAGGGACATTTACAATCTTCTTCCAGAAGTCCCATGGCAATCCATCCTCCCCAGGCACCGTCCCTAGTTTAGTTGCTGCCAGGACACTCTGGATCTCCTCCCCCTGCACCAGTAAGATCAAGTCACCCAGTCCAGCTACTTGTGGCAGCCCCCACTCTTCTAGTGTATCTGCAATCTCTGCTTCATCAGCACCTCCTTCTCCCTCACTCTACAAGCCCTGCCATCTCTCCTTCAACACCCCTAAGATTTGCTGTGTGCCATGTATCATATCTCCAGCATCCAGGACCCCATCCCACCGATGTCACACTCTCCTGGCTTTGAGAAGTCTTGATAAGTATCCAGTAGGCCGCTCACCCTCCTCAAGCCCCTGCTACCATAGTCTAGCAGCCATGCCCTGCATATGAGTCTCCTCCTCTTCTCTCAATACCTGTTGTAGTTCCACAATCTCCAATTTCGCCCTCTCAATCCTCCAATCCTCCACCCCAACAACAGTAAGCAAATCCACCCAATCCATTTGTAATCTCCTCAGCCTGTTGGAAGCACACCTCATGTGCCTCCTCCTCTGCCTCCCAGCCTCTCTACCAGCTTCTCTCCAATAAACCCTCACAGCCTCTTTCAATCTCATCCAGTGGACAGCCACAGGCAAACCCTCATGTCTCTAGGTAAAAACTTTTGCCTGAATGTCCACTACCCACAATTTCCACAACCCCTTCTCAGCCAGCAGGGAGGAGTTAAGGCGCCAATGTCCAGGTCCCTCTCCACTCTCCCCAAACTGCCCCTGCCCCAAAAGTCCTCAGTGATCAGACTATGGGCACCACTCCACCTCCAATGTCTTCCAAACATCTGACCCCCAGCACTCCGCCATCAGAATCCAATCAATCCTTGTGTCCAAGCCATTCACCCAATGTGTGTAGACCCTTGCATCACCCCACCTCATTCTGCCCATATCCCCCAATGAGCTCAATGTCTCAACCTCTTCCCATGTATCCAGACCTCCACTTCTGCCCCTGGCACTCCTCCCTCCATCAGTCCTGTCTAGATGCTGATCCTGAACTATGTTAAAATCCCCACTGAGCACATTGACCCCTTCCTCCAAGAGAATACCCTCCTCCAGCAGCCCCCTAATCCATGCAGTCCTCTCCCCCCTAATCACAGGGCAGTAGCAAGAGCCCACCTTCACTGATTCCCACCCTGGCTGATGCCAACCTCCCCAGACCAAGTGATCACCCCAGCTCCTGATTTCCCCCAATTTGCCTCTACCCTTCCTCATCAAAATTGCTACCTTTCCAAACCAAGCCACAGCCCCACCCCATTCCCTAGTCCACTCTACCTGATCATCCTCATCCTTACATTGAATATCCTGCAGTAAAAAGAGATCAGCCTCCAATCCCTTGAGCCAAGTAAAAATGTTCTTGCGCCACCCAGAGCCCCTTAATCCATTCATATTCAAAGAGAAAATGTTGATTATACTGTTCATAAGGAATAATGATATATCATGGTCCCATCCTCTACAAGTCCGCAGTCCACTCCTCCTGCACCAAGTCCAAGTTATGTTCAGCAGCCCACTCCATCTCTCCTGCTTCCTGTGCTGCCAATGCTCCCAGAAGTTCTACCATTGCCCCATCTTCACACTCCTCAAATTCCTTGCGATACTCCTGACAGACCTCCTGCCAGAGATGCAAACTATGATGCTCTGCCCAGCAGTAGGCCACCTGCTCACCAGCGATTACCCCAAGTTCTGCCCTCCTCACCTCATCAACCTCATACCTCTCCTCCTCCAGGAAAATATCCAGAATCTCCACCTTCAGTTCCTCCACCATTCCATCACTACGCAGAATCCTTGCCCAATACTCCTCAGGCATTGCTCGCAAGTCCACTTCTCCCAAAGCTTCTGCAGCAAGATTGTCCATCACCTTGTGCATCCACAACAGGTTTCCCACCTCCTTCCCTCCTGGGGTCCCTGGCTGCCCTGCTTCCAGCATCGTAGTGTTAGCTCCTACACTGGCAGCCTCATCCCACTGCTCCTCAGGAACATCCACCAGCTCATCCTCGCCAACTGCCACCACCTGACCCCCTTGCCCCACATCAGGAACCCCAAAGCGCACCTGCTGGGCCCCCTGCATCCTTGTATCCTCCATCGCCCCTCTCTTCCCAACCAGGCCCCTCCTGATAAGTGGGGGGGAGGTGGCATCCAACTCTGGCTCCCACACTTCGAAGGTACCATCAGCGAAAGGGTTCTTGCCCAGCACCCCTCCAGCCCCTGCCTCCTTTGCCTCCACCTCCTCTCCTCCTTTCCCAGCCCAGACACTGGCTTCAGTGCCTCCAGACTCCTCAGCTCCAACTGTCATCTTCTTCACCTCTCCTGACATACTAGCCAACAGCTCTCTCTGCCTCTTGCATCCCTGGGCCCGCTCCCACTGCTTCTTATCCATATGGAAATGCTTCCCACCCACAACCTCCAGATGCGCCGACTCCTCATACAGTTTCCAGGCCTTCGCCCTCCTCTCCATAGTACCACCCAACTCCTCCAGTGCCTCTAACAAGTCCTCCTCCTCCTCTTCACTCCCTTTCACCCTCGACACCTTGCAGACAAAGGCCCCCCACATCAGCACCGAGGGCCAGTCACTTGCCTTCCCCGTGGCCTCCTTTCCTGCCAGCTGAATCCTGACATCCACATCTCCCATCCTGATCACAGTCCCCTCCCATACCTGAAAGCCGATGTCCACTATATCGCCATACTCAATCATCACCTCCTCCACCCTCTTCCTTGTCTCCTCCTTAGTCACCATGGGCACCCCCTTCATCAGAAGCTGCACCACTCTGGGGTCCCATTGCAAGCACTGCACTATGGGGACCACCACCTCTCCAACCATGACTCCAGTCTTCAGTGCCTCATCCAGTGGACCCGCCTCCTCAAAGCCCACCTCGACCCCCTTCAGACCCTTCAAGAACTTCACTGAAGCCACCCCAGCCACCTGCTTCAAAACAAGCCCCAGAACCATCCTCGCCATCACTGCCAAGCCCCAGAAGCAGAAGGTCACCGCAAACTCTGAGATCGACTTCTGGAGTAACAGGGCCACTGCCGGCCCCATTACACCATCTGCCAGGTCCCCCTTCTGCATCGGGAACCCCTGCCCCACCTGGCCATCAGCTGTCACATCTCTTTTTTTTTTCAGATTTGCCGTCACACCACCATCAGCAGTCCTGCCACTACTCCCAGCAGTCTCTCCACTTCCCCCACCTCCCACCAGTGAAGGCCCAGCTCCCCCAGCATCCTCAGCCTTCTGCTTCCCCTTCCCTCCAGCCTGATCTCTGCAGGCTCCCATCGGCCAATCCCCAGTCCTCAGCATATCTGCAAAGCTCCACCCCTGCTGCCCTCCAGCCCCCCTACCAGTGCCGCCACCACTACCCAAGCTGCTCTGTCCACTTGAGCCACCGAAAGATCCCATCCCCAGCCCATGTCTCCTCCCAACATGCTGCTAGTCGAAAGCCCCAGGTCCACCCGACCTGGTATGCACCTCGGCTTGCTTGCTGCTTGACATCTTCTTAGTATCTTTCTCCAATAAATGACTTGAAAGTATGTTGTGAAAGTGTGTGTAACGTGAATTGTAGCGGAGAAAGATGGCTGTCTTGAGGATCTTGTTGGTTCTCTCTGTCTGTCCATTTCCTTGAGGGTGGTATGTGGTGGTCTTGATGTGCTGGATCTTGTATTTCTGATATATTATTTCATGAAATCCATTGACAAATTCTGTGCCACAGTCTATTGTGATTTGCTTTGGTGTCTTGTATCAGCAGATGATTTCTTGGTGCAGGAAGTCAGCTATAGAGAGGACATTGGCTTCTTGTAATGCTTCTGCCTCTATCTATTTGGTGAAGAGGTCTACAATAACTATAATATAGCAGTTTCATAATAAAGTTACTGGTAGTGGCCCAATGATATCCATTGCAATGTGGTGGAAGGAGATAGGCTCAATTCTTGATGACCTGGGTGCCTGGTCTTGCTGATCTTGTTTCTGTTTTTGGCACTTGTCACACCCTTTGACAAATTGACATAGGTCTTCTTCCATCTTGGACCACCACATGGTTCTTCTTGCCTTATCATATGTATTGGTTCCTTTTAGGTGTCCTTGCTCATATACTTCCTCCATTACTTGATACTTCTTGTGTTCAGATATTACTAGCTTTCCTCCTTTTCTGAGTATAGTGTTCTCTAGTTCAAACTTTTTCCAAGTCTGGTTGATGATGGTGATTGTCCAGGGTTCAAGGTGGTTGGGCATCTTCTGCTGCCCAAGATAGCTGATTAATCCATAGTATAGCTCCTTATTCATATTGAATAGTCTTGATGGGGGTGTTTCAGAGTATCCTTGAGAGTGTATCAGTATTGGTGTTGGTCTTTCCTGAGTAATACTTGACAGTACAGTCATACTCTTACAGCCTGTAGATCTATCTGGTATATATTCCTTTGGGGTTCAGAGTGTGAAATAGCCAGGCAAGAGCAGAATGGTCTGTTTGAATGGTGAAGTGTTTCCCAGCTAGGCAGTAGTGGAACTTATCTACTGCCCAGACTACTGCTAAGCATTCGAGCTTATATGACTTGTAGTTCTGTTCTGCTTCATGAGTACCTCAGCTTGTATAGGAGTTGACATATTCATGTCTGTCTTTCTTCTGAGCTAGAACTACTCTAAGTCCTATAGCACTCGCATCTGTCTGCAGGATGAATTCTAGGTTTCAATCTGGTCTTCTGAGGATAGGAGCTTGGATCAACCTGGTCTTGAGTTTATTGAAGATTTCTTGGCATTTCTTGGTCCATTTGAATTTGGTCTCCTTCTTCAGTAGCTTGTAGATAGGTAGTGTAATGTTAGCTTCTCCAGTACTATTCAGGTTACACAACCTTTGGAAGGCACTTACAACATCATTTTTGGAGAAAAGAGACTAACAACATGGTGACTGACAGGCAATCTGAGGTGCATACTGGGCAGGGCAGCCCAAGTGCTTTCGAATGGCAGCAGGTGGGGAGGGGCCTGGGCCTGGGGGGGGGCATAAGAGGGCTGCTGGCAGGAGGACGCGGAAGAGGTGGAGGTTTTGGTGGCAGACAAGGGTCGGGGAGATCGAGCTTTATGGAGATAGTAAAGGGGAGACAGCAGGCATCGGGTCTGGAGGGATGGCTGAGGAGGGGCAAGGAGACCAAGAAGGCAGTGGTGCATGGGGGAGCAGCTCTTGGAAAGGAGGGCAGTGGAGCTGGGGGAGTAGCAGCTGGGGGAGTGTGGCTGCTGATGGCGATGGGACTATTAATCTGAAAAAAAATCTAGATGTGATGGCTGTTGGTGAGGCTGAGTGACTGAGGCTTGGAAGACAAGGGGATTTGGTAGATGGCATGACAGGCCTGGCAGTGGCCCCATTACTCAAAAAATCGATCTTGGCATTCACGGTTACACTGTGCTTCTAGGGCTTAGTGGTGATGGTGAAAATGGTGCTGGGGCTTATCGCTAAGTAGGTGGTAGAAGCTGCATCCATAAAGTTTTTGAAGGGACTGGAGGGCATGGAGGTGAGTTTTGAGGAGGCTGAGCCACTGGAGGAGGCATTGAAGGTTGGGTTGGTGGTTGGGGAGGTGTGTGTTCCGATGGCAAGGTGTTTGAAATGGAATCCGAGAGTGGTCCAACTGCTGGTAAAACGAGTGCCCATGGTGATGGTGATGGAGATGAGAAAGAGAGTTGAGGATATCATAGCAGAGTATGGAGAGGTAGTGGATATCAGATTCAGGGTCTGGGAAGGGACCTCACTCAGGACTGGGGATGTGGATATGAGGATTCGGCTGGCTGAGAAGGAAGCTACTGGAAAGGCAAGGGACTGACCTGTGGTGATGGTCTGGGGAGTGATCTTGTGTAAGGTGATGAGGGTGAAAGGAAGTGATGAGGAGGAAGAGAATTTATTGGAAGCACTGGAAGAATTGGATGGTACTGTGGGGTGGCAAGCAAAGGCTTGGAAGGCTTTTGTGGAGTCGACACACCTGGAGGTGGTAGATGGCAAGAGGATTCGAGTGGACAAGGTGCAGTGGGAGAGGGCTCAGAGGCATAAGAGACAGAAGGATCTGCTGGCTAAACTGGGGAGCTGACCACAGGAGGGTGTGAGCAAGATGATGGGTGTGGAAGGGGCCAAAGCGAGTATCTGGGCTGGCGAGAGGAGTGGGAATGCCAGGGAGGAGACAGGGAAGGCGATGGAGGTGAAGATTGTTAACCCATATGCTGATGGCACCTTGGAGGTTTGGGATGAGGCCTGGGAGGATTCCCCCACTCCTTCTCCTCTTATTAGGTGAGACCCGACTTCCAGAAACAAGATGGTGGAGGACATGATAATGCTGGGGACCCATCAGGTGAAATTCAGCATTCCAGAGGTGATGGATAGAGGATGTGTGGTGGTGGCCAGAGAGGAGGAACTGGTGGATGTCCCAGAGGGGGGATAGGAGGGTATATATGCATTGGGCTAGAGGCCTGGGGACAAGGATTGACTGGATTCTGATGGCCAACTGTTAGAGCCAAGATGTTTGGAAGTCACTGGAGGTGGAATGGTGTCCATGGTCAGATCACTGGGGCCTTTTGGGACAGGGGTGCTTTGGGGGTAGTGGGGATGGGCCTGGACATTGGCACCTCAATTCTTCCTTGTTAGATGATAAGCCCCAGTGGGAGGAGTGGGCTAAAGATGTTCAGCTGAGGGTGGGGACCTGGCGGCAGAAAGGTGCCTCAATTGGGGTTCAGTGGATAAGGTTGAAAGAGATGGCCAGGATGTACTAGAGCAAGGCTGGCATGGTGACAGGGAAGCAGCAAAGGCAGAGAGTGCACTGGGCTTCTACTAGATTGGCTAGGCTTCTGGAGGAGTGGGCGAGACTGGCAATAGTGGAGAGAGGGGAAGATTGGAGAGTAATGAGAGCAAAGATGGAGGTTGGGGAACTACAACAGGTGCTGTGGGAAGAGGAAGAGGCAAGGGTGCAAAGCTTGGTGGCACAGCTTCGTTGGCAGGGGCTGGAGGAAGGGGAGAGGCCTTCCAAGTTTCTCATGAGGACTCTTAGGGCAAGAAGGATACAGCACCATTGGGAAGGGGTACTTGACTCGGATGGAGTACTAGTGGTGTACAGGATATTCTTGGATCACTGAAGGAGTGATGGAGTGGTTTGTGGAGTGAGGAGGAGGGTGGGGTGTTGTGAACTTTAGGAGGAATAGAAGAGAGGAAAAAAGATATTTATTGATCACTCAAGTAATGCACTTTTATACATTTGTTGATGATGTTACCCCAATGCTACTGCACTACAAATTATCCATATCGAGTGCTATATCGAGTTGTAACCTGTAATCTCAATACTCCCACTCAACGAGATAAAGAATGCAAATAAAACTGATCAATCTCCAGCTAAGCAAAAAACAAAACATTACCAATGGGATGCTATCTAGATAACCAAAAAAGGTTGAAATTCCCTGCTTATAAGCATAAAAATAGGTAAGAGAAGTATTGAAAAATGGAAATCCTGAGCAATGTTATAGGTTTCCATTACAAATATTTACCACAACACTCATTCTACCCATTGTTTCACCATAATATTTATTTTTACATGTCATTTGCCATTATACCCATTCCTTGATGCAAAAATCGAACTTTGCCTTTGGAAGGGCCTTCGTTAGCGAATCTGCTGCCATTTGCTCCGTAGGGATGTATAACAGGCATATAGTCTTATTTTCAATGCATTCTCATATATAATGGTGCTGTATATTGATATGCTTAGTTCTTGCATGATGTATAGGGTTCTTTGCCAAAGCAATGGTGGATTGGTTGTCCTGACATATAGTCATAGATTCTTGAGGAAATCCCAGATCCTTTAGCAGTTCACAAAGCCAGATGACCTCTTTCATCGCCGTTGACAACGCTTGATATTTTGCTTGCATAGATGATATCGCCACTGATGATTGCTTATGAGTTTGCCATGAAATGGCTCCACTATCATCGAGATAGAAGAAGTATCCTGTCATAGACCTTCTGTGATCTTGAACTTCTTGTGTAGTGCCACCTTTACTTTATTGATCTCACTTGTCGTCTCAACCAGAATGATATCGTCAACCCAAATTCCCAGGTACACCATTCCTGAGGATGTATGATAAGTGTATATGCATGGATCTGCTTCACATCATTTGAACCCATTCTCTTCTATGAGATAATCATTGATCTTTCAATTCTATAGCCTCGCTGCCTGTTTTATGCCATAGAGGTCTTTGTATAGTCTGCATACTAACTCTTTCTTGTTGTCGTAGAGTTCGTATCCTTGTGGTTGAAGAATGTATAGTTTGGTATCCATGTCTCCATTTAGGAAGACTGTTTTAATATCCATTTGATGTATCTCATAGTTATACTTAGCTCTGATCATAAGAAGTATTCTAAGCGAAGTAAGCTTAAATACTAAGGAAAATGTCTCATTGTAGTCAACTTCAAAGTCTTGTGAATACCTCTTTGCCATGAATCAGGCCTTGTATCACTCTATGCCGCTGTTGCTATCGTACTTGATTTTATACACCCATTGGAATCCTATGGCTTGTCGATTTGCCAGAAGAGGGACAAAGTCCCACATGTCATTCTTGATGAGTGAGTTATACTCCTCATCCATAGCCTTTTTCCACTCCTTTTTATCATTCGATTGAATGGCTTTGTTGTAGTGTGTCGGCTCACTGGTTGTTGCTATGTAAGCATATTCACAGGCATAGTTCATGTAATGTTGTTTGTGATGAGATGACTTGGGTGGGTCCCAGTAATTTCCCAGATCTGCTTGGACTTTATTATCTATCTCAGATTTGTACTTTTTCTTACCCTTCGGAGAGATGTCCTCTTCGTTATCTGAAATCTCCATAATTCTCAGTTCAGGGGGTCTTGTAGGTACTTGCACTGTTGATCTTGTAGGCATAGGTTGTACCGTTATTGCTGGAATCATTGGTGTAGTTGCATTCACCATTGGTGTAGTTCCACTTACTGTTGAATTAATTATGGGTATAGGAATTTCCACACGAATTTCCTTTGCTTTCTCTTTGAACTGAATATCACAAGAGATGACTATACTGCGCTTTTGCATGTTCCACAACCTATACGCTGATCTGTTGTATCCAAGGAATATATGCTTATCTGCCTTAGGCTCAAATTTTCCTCTATTTCCACCTTTATCCAATACGTAAGCCTCACTTCCGAATGTCCATAAGTGTGAGACATTGGGCTTGGATCTGCTCTACAGTTCTTCAGGTGTAAGGTTATCATCCTTAGATTATATATCACTTTCTTTGCTTAAGGCTCGAGAAATACATTGATTATGTATGTACACTGCCATGTTCAATGCTTTGGCCAAGAGATTGTGGCAAACCAACTGCATTCATCATTATTCGGGCCATCTCGACGATCATTCAATTGAACCATTCTGCCACACCATTTTGTTGTGGAGTATAGGAAGCTGTTCTAGTATGTCATATTCCATGCTCTTTTAAGAATTGTTTAAAGGACTTATTTATATATTCTGTCCCATTATTTGAGCATAGTATCCCTATCCAACGTTTCGTATCATTCTCCATACTCGCCTTGAATTCTTTGAATTTCTCGAATACTTTGCTCTTTGCTAAGAGGAAGTATATGTGGGCCTTACAAGTGTAATCATCGATGAAAGAAATAAAATACTTCTTCTCGGAATGTGATGATGTACGCATGAGACGGCTCCTTTCTCCACTACCTTACCAGTCACAAGGTTTGGTAGGCGACCTTCTGAGTCCCCTTTCCTCTATTATTACCCCCTCTACCTCGGGTTGGTTTGCTGTACCTGCAGGGGTATGGTGGGAGGAGGGCAATAGTGATGAGTTGCCCCTTTATCAGTGTTGGATCAGTGCTTCCTCCACTTTTTCGTGGATTCTGGTGCCTTCAGCTGCATCTGGGGTGTGCTCATTTTGGTGCGGCACCTTCTTCCTTTTGCCATCGCCAACAAGGAGTTATCTCAGTATGTCTCAGGCTACATAGGGAGTCAGCCAACCTTGGGCATCAAGTGCTCAGTATTGGTTACCTGCAGGTCCTCGGTGCCTGTGGTGGGGCCCTCTGGCTTTGGCGAGCTTCCCAGTGAGCATGGTTCTGGTGTAGGTGACTGCTTTTCAGGTGTTGTCAGAATGGGAGGGGAGATGGGCATCACAGATAAGAGGAAGGGCGATAACGGTGAACCAGTAGGGTGCCAGGCTGGGGGCGGTCATTGGGGCTGGGGCAGGTGCTGCTTCGGTGGGGCCTTTTGATTGGTGCAGTGTGGTTAGGTAGTAGGTGTCACTCTCAGCTTCTTTTGGTGGGTAGCGGGGTGAGGCCCCAGTCATCAGGGGGGGTCAGGGGGCCCAAGACTACCTATTACAGGCATCTTAGCTGCACTCGACTAGAACCGGGAGCTGATATGGCAACATGATCGAGGCCTGCAGGCTTGAGTAGTGGGGTATTGGGGGTTTCCTCCCGCCTCATGTGTAAGTCCTTTACTCACCTTGACTGGGAGAACCAGGCCCTACCCACCGTGTTGTACTTTGATGAAGGTTTTTCTTTGCCTGTCATTCTCTTTGAGGTGGCAGGGGCTATTCTATTCGGCTCGGGCATGGCCTTATACATATATTGGGTTCTCAGGCATACGCTTTCGGTCATTGGCATATGGTTGGGTTTCCCCTAGTGGTAGAGAGAGCATGGTGCACAGAATGAGGTGTGGGCCAACATAGGCCCTGCTGCACCTGGCATGGTTGAGCTGCTGGACAATAGCTAGCCTAGGTTAATAGGGGGGCAGTGCTTAGTGGGTAGTGGGGGAGAGATTTGGCCTATATAGTCTAGGTTCCCTTCCAATAAAAATCTGCAGGACATGAGTCTATTAAAAAAAAAAAAAATGTACGCATGAGACCACAGATGTCCATATGTATAAGGTTGAGTATACCATTTGCTCACTTCGTCTATTCCTGAAAAGACTTCTGAGAAGTCTTATTCGCCGCACAGTCATCGCAAAAGAAGTTTGGAGATGTACAGTTCAGTAATCCTTTCACTGAGCTATTCCTCATCATCTGTTCTAAGCTTGTCTGGCCGATGTGTCCTAACCATTCATGCCATATATGCCAGGTGTCATTTGTCATTGCAGAGTGTGCTGATGTACCGTTCGGCATGCCATCGATTGCATAAAGATTTCCTCTTTTCAACACATACATTAATTTCTTATTATTCTTTAGATCAATTACCATTACTCTGTTTGGGCATATGTTTACTCCATTGTCTCCTCGAGCCATCATTCATCCTATCAAGAAGAGATTTTTGCCTATATCTGGAGTATATAGTACATTCACAAAGGTGCCTGAGGGTTCTTTGATCTTTCCGTGCAGGTGTATTCTGACATTTCCTTTTCCCTGAGTATAGATTACATTGTTGTCACCTAGCTTAATAGGTATGGGATGCTTGAACTTCTCGAATGTAGAGAACCATTCGCAGTGCACTGTCATATGTTGTATTGCACCAGAATCCATAAGCTAAACTTCTTCACTGCACACATTAGCGCTCGTGCTTATGTTTGTATATTGGCAGCTCTCTACCTCCACGAAGAACATCCTGTCACATCTCTGATTGTTGGTGTCCATGACGTTCACCTGACCACATTGGTCTCCCTTTTCTTTCTTCTTTAGATTGCAGTCTTGGATACGATGTCCAGGCTTATCACAGTAGAAGCACTTATCGCCGAATTTGGTGCGTTGACCGTCTCATTGTCTGTCATATTGTTGTCCTTTGCTTGGCTTTCCATTACCTTGACCACACGTGCCATAAAACACTTTCTCATCATAGTCTTCATTTGCGCTGTTGTTCTGCCTCGATTCATCGTTTAATAGGCTCATGATGACATGCTTGTAGTCCGAAAGCTTATCGGATTCTCGCATAGTGGATATGACCACGTTATACACATCTGAGAGGCCTCATATAAGAGCCAGGACCTTGTCTTTCTCCCTGATGAGGTCCGCCAGCATAGAAAGAGAATTCACCTGATTCGTCAGATCATTGATGTGATTGGCATACTCTTGAATGCTCTCCTTGGGCTTCATCTGTAGAGTAAATAATTGTCCCTTTAGGTGGAATCTATTGGACATAGATACTTGTTAATGATGGTCGCATAGGGTCTCCCAGGCTTCATTTGCTGTTGTAGTGTTCATAATAAGTTTCATTTACTCATTCAATAGAGTGAACATGATCTCCCTCAATGCCTTACAATCCTTTGCTGGGTCGTATCTTGTTACTTGCGCCTGTGGCTTCCAATAGTTCTCTAGACCACATACCTCCAAGAGGTTCCTCATATGGTACACCCATATGGCATAATCCTTACCGTCGAAGACAGGAATTGTCCTTCTTGTCATCATAGCCGCCACTGGTGCAATCACCAGGGCACCCACCAGAGGGACTGTAGTACCCACGCTGGTACCCACTCTGCTTGTATTATTTGCTGGACTTAGCGCTGCAGCACTTGAGCTTGGGCTTCCTGGGTTTGACATCTTCATATATTGTAGTATAGCATATACTAAAGAGGTGTGTATATTATCTGCTAACCAGGGCTCATAACCTTTGTTGTAAACTTTAGGAGGAATAGAAGAGAGGGAAAAAGATATTTATTGATCACTTAAGTAATGCACTTTTATACATTTGTTGATGATGTCACCCCAATGCCACTGCGCCACAAATTATCTATATCAAGTACTATATCGAGTTGCAATCTGTAATCTCAACATGGGGCAAATGCTACTGTTATTGACCAAACATTGGAGGATTAGTACCCACCATAAGTTGCAGGACTAGGTGACCTGGTGATGCCTGTAAAGGAGGATGAGATCCACTAGGTTCTTGCCATGACAGCCTCAGCTACAGCACCTGGGGAGGATGACCTACCCTGGGACTTCTGGAAGTGAATGGTTGGAGTCCCAGGTGTGATGGGAGAGCTGATGGCATTGTGTGACTCTATATTGCAGACAGGGAGATGGGTGGGGGAGCAGGATCTAGGGCTGGTGATGCTGCTTTATAAGAACAAGAGAAGGTGAGAGGATTGGAAGAACTGGCAGTCGATAATGTTGCTTGATATGGACCGAAAGTTGGCAACTAAGATGGTGGTCATGAGGCTACAGAAGGTAGCCCAGCAAGTTATAGGTGTTGAGCAGAGGGGATTTGTGGGTGGTCGACTCATTAGAGATGGTACAGCCTGGGTACATGGAGTTATTGAAGGGGCTAGAGCCTGTGGACTGGATGGGCAACTAGTCTTCTTGGACCAGGAGAAGGCTTATGACTGGGTGTGACGAGTCTGGCTAGTGAAAGTACTGGATAGAATGGGGGTTCTGATCCAATTTCAGTCAGCAATGATCAGCCTACTGGAAGGGAGTAGGGCTACACTCACATGTATTGGGTATAGAGGGGTAGCTTTCCCTCTGGGTAGGGGGGTGCCCCAGGGAGACCCACTGTCCCCCATTCTGTATGCTCTTTCCCTAGAACCCCTAATGGATAGAATTAGGCAGAGGATAGTAGGGCTCTCTATCTATGGCATTGGGTGGAAAGTTGGGGCCTTGGCGGATGACATGGTGGTTGGTTTGGAGTCGATTGCTGATGTCAAGGAGCTCAAGAAGATAGTGGAGTGGTATGAGGAGCACTCTGGGACGAAGCTGAATTGGCACAAGTGT
This sequence comes from Jimgerdemannia flammicorona, assembly GCA_003990745.1. NCBI lineage: Eukaryota > Fungi > Mucoromycota > Endogonomycetes > Endogonales > Endogonaceae > Jimgerdemannia > Jimgerdemannia flammicorona. Next base: position 15,261 of record RBNI01003062.1, read on the forward strand.
GAAACAATAGTGCTAGGCAATGGTCTGGTGGGAGGAGAAGTTATAGGAACAATTGTCCCCACCAGTGAGGCAGTGCAGTACTTGGGCATCTATTTGTCAGTCTATGGGTCAGTTCTGCCCAGGCTTTGGTGGGAGCAGCAAATTGGAATTTGGGAGAAGGACCTGTGGGGTTGGGGGGGAAGAGACTTTTCTCTGGCAGGATGAGTCTTGATTTCAAATGTATATTGGCTGCTGAAGCTGTGGTATGTGGCTTATCATCTGGACTTCCCAATCTGGGTGGTGAAGAGATTGGTGAAGGTGGCCAAGGGATGGATTTGGGCTGGCAGACGGAGTCAGATTGGTTGGGAGACTTTGTCCCTACTGGTGGCAAGAGGGGGTCTGGGGCTGGTGGACTTTCCCAAATGACTACACTGCTTGAGAGCATAGTGGCTTAAGAGGGTGGTGGAGTTGTGAGGAGGAAGTTGGGTTCCCCTGCTGCAGAAGGTCTGGGAGAGGCAGTCATCACTGAGAGGCTCAACTGGTGACTTGCTTACATTGGTTGGACTTCAGAACACTGTGCAATTGCAATATAAAGGTTTCTGGTAGGGGATAGTAGAGGGGGCACACCGCATTGGTATTTGCTGGGAGAGAAATGAGGGGGAGGAGGCTTGGGGCCTGATGATGTGGAGATGGGATGGCATACTGCTGGGCGGCATGCCTTTACTTGAGTTCAACATTGGTGATAGAATAGAATGCCAAAGGGGACCAGGCCAGGATCTGTGGCCTAGCAGTTGGCAAGGAGTTGGAATTGGAGAAGAGTGGGACTGGCATGGTGTTTGGATCTGGAGTACTGCAGTATGAAAATGGATGCCACCAAAGTACTGAGTAGTCTGGTGGCACATGCTGAGGAGGAATGTGATGCTCAACTTCTGCTCAGGGCACCTTATCATAGGGAGTTGCTTCGACTGTGAGGAGTATCATAATGTAGGGCAGGAAGGGGGCTTTGTACAGATGCCAGAACATTGGCTAGGAGAGTGTGAGGTGTTGGGAGACTTTTGGCAGATCATCGGGGACTACTTGGGAGTGAGGTGTAGGAGAGATGACATATGGGGGAGGTGGGAGGATTTGAGGGATCGGTTGGTAGGAGGGGTAGGAAAAGAGTGGATTACCTTAGGTTGGGCATTGGCTATTTGGGTTAGGCTGGCCGGTCACTGGCTATTTGTTTTTGAGGATGGGAGGTAACAGAGCTTGGAGAGCTGGTTGTCATGGTGGCAAGGGCTTATGGAAGACACCTTGACAGGCTGGTGGCTTGGTTGGGGGCTGCAGGGGGGTCGGAGGTACCACTTGGTAGAGAAAATCTATGGACAGAGTGGTGGGAGAGTGGGAGTCATTAGTGAAAGGGTGGTCTTTATTCGTGAAGGGGTGGGGAGGGGCTCCCCTATGGGGATTGGTTAGTAGGTGGTGATATTGTATACTTATTCATAGACTGGTAATAAAGAAGGAGTCCAAGTGACTATAA
>RBNI01003063.1:0-15000 GCA_003990745.1 Jimgerdemannia flammicorona
CCCCCCCCTCTCTCACTTCTGTAAGCTATTCTAAAATCCAATCTGTATCTTAGTATGTATTCTAAAATATAGTAAGATAGCTATCAGATCAAGTATTATATATCTATATATAAAAAGAGTTCAAGTAAAGAACTTAATAATATTCTACTATCTCTAAAAGTATATAAATTCTAAAAATCAAGATATCTATCTAAAGTATGAGCTCAGAGATTATAAAGATAAACTTCTCTTATTTTCTGAAAATATCTACTTTTAGAAAATATGATTAAAAAATAACTCAAACTCTAAAAGCCCATAAAATAATTATCAGAAACTATATAAATAATAAATAATATCTTAATATTTCTGCTATTCTGAATATTAAGTTAGAAATATTATTAGTATAAGAAGATATTAATATTGTAATATAGTGGATACAGAACTTAGTAAGTTGATAGAATTTTGAAATGGAAAGAAAGGGTATAAAAGAAAGACTTTTGAATTAAACTAATTTAATCTGAGGTTTATTTACTCTAGATACTGAGGATGTTTATACAAGTTTGTACACTAATTCTGCTACTAAATATGTGGCTAAGTAATAAGGCTTTTCATGTAAAATTCCCATCTATATCTTAAGTAGAATCTCATGTAAAATTCTATCTAAATTTTATAAAAGTAACAAGAGTTTCACTGATAATATTTTAGATATAGTATCTGTAGTAAAGGTAATTTCTATACTACATATAATGAATCAGGAAATCAGATTCAGGTACTACAATCAAATATCTATTTTCTTGATTCTTATTTCTATTTTATACTATATATTACATCTTCCTCCTAAATAGGTTATTTTTGATATAAAAATACCTATTCAAATTTTTATATTATAATATTTATACATTTGTTTCCCCTATATAGACTTGTTTATAATATTGTATCCAAGTAATTGTCAGAATGTTTTTCAGGGTCTCAAAAGTCTTAATTCAGATAGTAGTATCTAGTGAGTGATAGTATCTTCAAAGATTAGGTAGCATTCTTCACTTTATTACTCAGACAGTATTCTTTACCAAGTGGTTCATACATATATGATGTCTTTTAATTCTCCATAGTGGTCCATTCATATATTAGATGATATTCTTTACTCAGGTAGTTCATATATAATATGATATTCATATCTTCAAAAGTTGAGTAGGTGATAGTATCTTTAAAAGTTAGAGTGATAGTATCTTCAGTTCTCCAGAGTGGTCTATTCCATTTATATATTATCTCAGGAGGTTCATATATAATGTCTTTTAATTCTTTAGGGCAGTCTATTCATATATCAGATGGATGGTTTATTTATGATAGATAGTATTCTTTAAATAATTAACTTAGGTAATAGTTCATTTGCATTTATATAATAGATAGCATTCTTCAAATAATTAACTTAGATTATAGTTTGTATATAATGTCTCTTAATTCTCTATGGTTGTCCTTTATATGGTAGTTTATTCAATATTTTGACAATTAATTTTTATAACATTATCTCTCAAATTAAGAAGTAACTTAGCTATTAACTTAATAATATAGTCCTTTACAGAGTATCTATTGTTCAATACTGATGGTTTACAGAAATGAGACAGACAACTAGAACAAGTAATTAACAGCAGATGGTACAAATAAACAATATCTTCAAAAATCAGGTAGTAGTAGCAGTCTGTACAGTGGTTCATTTGGCATGGTAGTTTTTTCAGTATTTTCAACAATTAATTCTTATAATATTATCTCTCAAACTAAGAAGTAATCTGGCTATTAACTCAATAATACAGTCCTTTATAGAGTATCTATTATTCAATATCAATGGTTCACAGAAATGAGACTGATAACTGGAATAAGTAATTAACAGTAAATAATACAGATAAATACCATGTATAATATAATGGTCTATATAGTAGTCTGGTAGTTATTCATTTTTCAGCTTAAAAGTGAGGATTCATCTTAAATCACCAGCTAATAGGCACCAAGTTATAATATAGTAGACATGAAACTTTGTAAGTTAGTAGAATTTTGAAATGGGGAGGAAGAATATATAAGAAAGACTTTTGAATTAAACTAGTTTGATCTAAGGTTTATTTACTCTAGATACTGAAGATATTTATACAAGTTTGTATGCTAATTCTACTACAAAATATATAGCTAAGTAATAAGTCTTTTCATGTAAAATTCCCATCTATATCTCAGATAGAATCTCATGTAAAATCCTATCTGAATTTTGTAAAAGTAACAAGAGTTTCACTGATAATGTTTTAGATAGAGTATCTATAGTAAAGGTAATTTCTATACTATAATAAATCAGGAAATTAGATTCAGATACTACAATCAAATATCTATTTCTCTAATTCTAATTTCTATTTTATACTATATTTCACAATATATATAAAAGCTATTCAATAGTATATTGAGTTATATATTAGTAAATAAGAAGTATAAAATATTACTTTTTTATATTTTTGAGTTAAAATTTAGAATATTATTCAATATTAAAAAATTATTAATAAAATATTTCAACTATCATAATATATAAATATATATAAGATCTAATAGACTAATAAATAATAATAAATAAAATAAAGATAAATAATATAATATAATTAATATATATATATATTAAACTATAAATTAATCTTTATTAAAAAATATTTATTATATTAATTATATATATTAATCTCTCTCTTTTAAATTATACTATAGCTAAATTTAGCTATAGGATAAATAAAATTTAAAAAATTTCACAAAAATTTATAGTTAATTTAAACTATATTAAAGTAGAGTTTAATAGATATTAGTTTTTACTTATATCTCAAACTTTGGATCTTGATAGTGTAAGTAGTACTGACTGGTCACTGGTTGAATATATTTGAGAAGAGAAGACAGATAAGTTTAGAGGAGTACTTGATGAGATAGAAAAGGTTATTAGGAAATATTATGATCAGCTGGTAAGTTAGATAGAATCTCTAGAGTAGTTGTCACTAATATCTAGTAGAGGAGATTTGTGAGTAGAATGAGAAGAGAGTTGTAATAGTTAATAGTCTAGTAGTCTTTAATTATAAAAGAGTGAGAGATAGTCTCTCTAAATTACCATTTGGATTACACAATCTTTGGAAAGCACTTACAACATTGTTTTTGGAGGAAAGAGATTAGCAACATAGCAACCAATAGGCAATCTGAGGTATGTACTAAGCAGGGTGGCTCAAGCATATTCAACTGGCAGTATGTGGGGAGAGGTCTTGGCCTGGGGGGTGATATGAGTGGGCTGCTGGCAGAAGGATGCAGGAGGAGAGGAGGCAGTAGTGGAGGACAGGGGTCTGAAAGAGTGAGCTTTGTGGAGATAGTGAAGGAGAGACAGCAGACATTGGAGCTGGAGGGATGGCTAAGGAAAGGCAAGGAGATGGAGAAGATGGCAGTATATAGGGAAGTAGTCCTTAGTGGTGGGGGCAGTAGAGCTGGGGGTATAGTAGCTGGGGTGAGTATGATGGCTAATGGCAATGGGACTGCCAATCTGGAAAAAGATCCAAATATGACTGCTGATGACATGGCTGAGTGGCTGGGGCTTGGAAGGCAGGGGGATTTGGCAGATAGTGTGACAGGTCTGGCAGTGGCCCCATTACTCAAAAAATCAATCTTGGTGTTTATGGTTATACTGTACTTCTGGGGCCTAGCAGTGATGGCAAAAATGGTACTAGGGCTTATTACTAAGTAGGTGGCTGGAGCAGTATCAGTAAAGTTTCTGGAGGGATTGAAGGGAGTAGAGGTGGGCTTTGAGGAGGCTGGGCCTTTAGAGGAGGTACTGAAGGTTGGATTGACTGTTAGGGAGATGTGTGTTCTAATAGTATATTGTCTAAGATGGGATCCCAGGGTGGTACAACTGCTAGTAAAAGAAGTATCTATGGTGATGGTGGTAGAGATGAGAAGGAGAGTCAAGGAGGTTATGGCAGAGTATAGAGAGGTAGTGGATATTGGATTCAGAGTCTAGGAAGGAATCTTGCTCAGAACTAAGGATGTTGATGTGAGGATTCAGCTGGTAGGAAAGGAAGCTACTGAAAAGGCAAGGGATGGGCCTTCAGTAATAGTCTGGGGGGCAATCTTGTGCAAGATGATGAGGGTGAAGGGGAGTGAGGAGGAGGAAGAGAATTTATTGGAAGTACTAGAAGAGCTGAGTGGTGCTGTGGAGCAGCAGACAAAGGCTTGGAAGGCTTTTGTGGAGTCAACATACTTGGAGGTGGTGGATAGGAAGCAGATTCAAGTAGACAAGGGGCAATAAGAAAGAGCTCAGAGATGTAAGAGACAGAAGGAGTTACTGGCTAAGCTAGAGAATAGACTACAGAAGGATGCAGATGGAATGGTGGAGGTGAGGGGTGTCAAAGTGAGTGTCTGAGCCAGCAAGGGTGGCAGGAGTGCAGGGAAGGGGACAGAAGAGGACCAGGAGAAGACTGGAAATGACCTGTATACTGATGGTATGTTTTAGGTCTGGGAGGAGGTCTGGGAGGACTCACCTATCTCTACTCCTCTTATCAGATGAGGTCTGGCTTCCTGAAGCAGGGTGGTAGAGGATGTGCCAATGTAGAGGGCCCAGCAAGTACAATTTGGAGTTCTAGAGATAGCAAATAGGGGACAAGTGGTGGTGGTTGAAGAGAAGGAACTGGTGGATGTCCCAGAGGTGTGGGATGAGTCTGTGAGTATCAGGACTAATACCATGATACTGGATGGAGGGAGGCCAGTGACTCCTAGAGAGAAGGTGGTGGGGAACCTACTTTGGATATATAGGATGATAAATAACCTGGCAGCTGAAGAGTTGGAAGAGGTAGACCTGAGAGTAATGAGTGATGAGCATTGGGCATGGATCCTGCAGGGGGATGGAGTTGTGATGGCATTGAAGGCAGAAATCCTTGCAGTATATCTGGAGGAGAAAGAGTATGAGATAAATAAGAAGTAGGAGGTAGAGCTGGCAGGTATTACTGGTGAGAGGGCTAAATACTACTGGACCAAGTATCATGGATTGCAGCTCTGGCAGGAGGCCTGCCTGGAGTACCAGAAGGAGTTTGAGGAGAAGGTGGATAGGGAGATGAATGAGCTGTTGGCTGGATTGGAGGCTCAGAGGACTGAAGAGGAGGAGGTGACTACAGAATGTAATCTGGACATAGTGCAGGAAGAGATGAACATAGAGCAGTCGGGACAGACTTGATAATACACCATATTTCATTATGAATAGTACAACTAACATTTTTTCTTTGAACATGAATGGGTTGCAGGGCACTTCTCAACATAGGAATATTTTTACTTAGCTGAAGGGATTGGAGGCCAATCTCTTCCTCTTGCAGGATGTCAGATATAAGGATGATTTAGATAGGCTGGAATGGATGAAATAATGGGGAGGTGAGGTAGTTTGGAAGGGCAAGATTGGGATTCTGATCTGAAAAGGCAGAGGGGAGATATGGGATATGAGGAGCTGGGGAGATAGATTGGTCTGAAGAGAGTGGATATGTACAGGTTGGGAGCCAGTCACAGTGGACTCCTGTTACTGTTCTGCTATACAGAGTAAGTATGTGGATTGGGTGAAGGGTCTCCAGAAGAGTGGGGTCCTTGCAGAGGCTGGGGTGGATATGCTTAGTAGAGACTTCAATATAGTCCGAGATATACTGATGGATAGAATAGATGGAGAATGGAGAGCTAAGAATAGGAGTGGAGGGCTGGTGGCATGGGAGGAAGTGGAAAGGCTAAGTGCTCTGGTAGATAATAGTAGAGAGAGTTGGGGGAATAGGAGGGTATATACACATTGGACAGGGGGCCTGGGAATGAGGATTGACTGAATTTTTACAGCTAGCTACTGGGGCATGAATGTTTGGAAGTCACTGGAGGTGGAATAGTATTCATGGTCAGATCATTGGGGGCTGTTAGAACAGGGGCATTTTGGGGGGAGTGGGGATGGGCCTGGACATTGGCACCTCAATTCCTCTTATTAGATGATAGAATCCAGTAGGATAAGTGGACTGAAGACATTCAACTGAGGGTGAAGAGCTAGAGACAGAAAGGTGCCCCAGTTGGTATTCAGTGAATAAGGATGAAAGAGATGACCAGGGTCTACTGGAGTGAGGCTGGTAAGGAGGCAGAGAAGCAGAGGAGGCAACAGGTGAGATGGGCTTCTGTTAGACTAACTAGACTCTTAGAGAATTGAGCAGAGCTAACAATGTTAGAGAGGGGAGAGGATTGGAGATTAATGAGGGTAAAAATGGAGGTTAGCAAGTTACAACAGGTATTGTGGAAAAAGGAAGAGACAAGGGTGCAGAGTTTGGCAGCATGACTTCATTGGCAGGGTTTGGAGGAAGGGGAGAGGCCTTCAAAGTATCTCACAAGGGCCCTTTGGGTGAGAAGAGTATAGCAAAAGTGGGAGGGGATACTTAACTCTGATAGTATACTGGTATATAGTATACAAGATATTCTTGGAATATTAAAGGTGTGATGGAGTGGATTATGGAGTAAGGAGGAGAGTAGGGCTGATGCTACTACTATTGACTGGGCATTGGAGGATTGGCACCCCCCACAAGTGGATGGGCTGGGTGACTTGGTGTTGCCAGTACAAGAGGAAGAGATCCACCAGGTTCTTACTATAACAATACCAGATACAGTACCTGGGGAGGATGGTCTGCCCTGGGACTTCTAAAAGAAGATAGTGGGGGTCCTAGGAGTACTGGGTGAGATGATGGAATTGTGTGATTTTATATTACAGATAGAGAGATAAGTGAGGGAGTAGGATCTGGAGCTGGTGATATTGCTGTACAAGAACAAAGGAAGGTGAGAGGACTGGAAGAACTGGTAGCCAATTATGCTGCTGGATATAGACAGAAAGTTAGTGACTAAGGTGGTGGTTGCATGGCTACAGAAGGTGACTCAGTAAGTCTTGGGTGTTGAGCAGAGGGGCTTTGTAGGAGGTCAGCACATTCAGGATGATACAGCCTGGATATATGGAGTTATTGAAGAGGTATGAGCTTGTAGACTGGATGGACAACTGGTCTTCTTGGATCAGAAGAAGACTTATGACTGGGTATAGCAAGTCTGGCTGATAAAAGTATTGGATTAGACTGGGGTACTATATTAGTTTCGGTCAGTAATGATCAGCCTACTGGAAGGGAGTAGGGCTGTGCTCATGTATAATAGACATAAAGGAGTATCATTTCTCCTGGGTAGAGGTGTGCCCCAGGGAGACCCACTGTCCCCCATTCTGTATGCTCTTTCCCTGGAACCCCTAATGGACAGAATCAGGCAGAAGATAGTAGAGCTCTCTGTCTTTGGAATTGGGTGGAAAGTTGGGGTCTTTGCAGATGACATAGTGGTCAGCCTGGGATTAATTGCTGATATTGAGGAGCTCAAGGAGATAGTGGGAGAACTCTGGAGCTAAACTCAACTGGCATAAGTGTGAAACTATAGTATTAGACAATGGACTGGTGGAAGGGGATGTTATTGGAACAATCATCTCTGCTGGTAAGATAGTGTGGTACTTGGGTATTTATTTTCCAGTATTTGGATCGGTCCTATCCAGACTTTGGTGAGAGCAGAGAGTTGGAATCTGGGGGGGAGGCCCTGCAGAGTTGGGGGATTGCCACTTGTCTCTAGTGGAGTATGTCTCAATTTTGAATATCTATTGACTGCCAAAGCTATGGTATCTGGCTTATTATCTAGACTTTTCAGCCTAGGTGGTGAAGAGATTGATGAAGCTGGCCAAGGGGTAGATCTGGGCTAGAAGAAGGAGTCAGATCAGTTGGGAGATCTTATCCTTACCAGTGGCAAGAGGAGGACTTGAGCTGGTTGACTTTCTGAAGAAACTATACTGCTTGAGAGCATGGTGGTTAAAGAGAGCTGTAGAGTTGAGAGGAGGCAGTTGGGTCCTCCTATTGCAGAAGGTCTGAGAGATGAGGTCCTCACCAAGAGGCTCAATAGAAGATCTCTTATCATTGGTTAGACTTTGGAATATTGCATAATTGTGATACAAAGACTTCTGGTGGGGGGTAGCAGAGAGAGTGCACTATATTGGAATTTGTTGGTAGAGAAATAAAGAAGAGATGGCTTAGGACCTAGCAATGTTGAGATAGGACTGAGTGTTGCTAGGAGGCATTCTCTTGATTGAGTTTGATATTAGTAATAGAATAGAATACCAAAGGGGACTAGGCCAGGATCTGTGACCTAGCAGATGGCAGAGGGTAGGTATTGAAGAAGAGTGAAACTAGCATGGTATTTGGGCCTAGAGTGCTAAGATGAGGAGGTGGATGCCACTGAAGTATTGAGTGGTTTGGTGGCATATATTGAGGAGGAATGTAATGCTCAACTTCTGCTTTAGTCACCTTATTGAGGGGGACTGCTTCAACTGTAAGGAGTGTCACAATGTAGAGCAGGAAGAGGGATATGTGCAGATGCCTGAACATTGGCTAGGAGAGTGTAAGGTACTTAGTGACTTTTGGCAGACTATTGGGGATTATTTGGGGGTAGTGTATAGGAGAGATGATACATGGAGTCAGTGGGAGGATTTGAGGAATAGACTGATGAGGGGGGTGGGAAAGGAGTAACTTATCTTAGGCTAGATTTTAGTGATTTAGATGGGGCTGGCCAGTTACTGGTTATTTGTTTTTAAGGATGAGAGGAGACTGGGCTTAGGGGACTGGCTGTTACATTAGTATAGACTTATGGAAGACACCCTGACAGACTGGTGGCTTGATTAGAAGTTGCAGGGTAGTTGAAGGTATTGCTTAGTAGAGAAAATCTATAGGCAGAGTGAGGGAAAAGTTGGAGTAGTGGGTGAGAAAATGGTCTTTATTTATGATGATATAGAGAGAGGCTCTCTTATGAGGATTGAGTAGTAGGAGGGAATACTGTAAACTTATTAATAGACTGGTAATAAATGGTGAAGTCTAAGTGACTATAAAAAAAAAAAAAAAAAAAAAAAAAAAAGATAGTCCCTCTAAAGAGATTGATTAAGAGTGGAGTTATTGTATTATATATATTAGAGTTAGATAGGTATAGTAATAAATATCAAAGTCTGAGTAATTATAAATATATATATATATATCTCAAACTTTTAAAATTATAATTATAATTTAAAAAGATTAATTTTTAATATTTATTTTAGTTAAATAATAATTATAATAGATATAATAAAAGATAACTATATATAACAATATACTCTAATATATAGACTATATAATATAATTATTAATTTTACTATAAATATAAATATTCTACTCTTTATTATATAATTATAAATCTTCAATTATATATTTTTTTTTTTTTTTTTATAATCAATTGAACTAATCTTCAATTATATATAATAAGTCAGTTATAATAGTAAATTGATAATTTCTAAAAATAATTCAAATACTATTTAGTTATAATAGTAGATATTTAGTATACTCCAAACCTGTATTCTGAAAGTTGATTTTGTGTAAGGGAAAAATATATAATTGTATTTTTAATGTAATACGAACTGGATGGTGTAATCCCAAATAGGCGACGACGTCACGTTCCGTTCCGGAAATTTGTATTTGATACAATCGAATTCCCTTATTCATCGTAACACGTTACATATATGACATACTTGGTGTACACAGGTACTTAAATGTATGATACCAGGATTATGAGATGCTGTGCTCCATGTTTTAGTGTCCGATAATTTAAGATGGATGATCTTGTGACCAAACAAGATACTGCGCCGAGATCACCACTTAGTCAAATTCAACCGATCATTTAATCGCTCTATCCATTCTTTTCAAATTCTCATCAATCTGAAATTACGATGGATTGCACCTGGGAAACCGGTGTCTCAAACGACACAAAGCAGATAATTTGGGCCATGGAAAAGAGTCTCAGCTATCTCAGCATGGTGGCCATTGCCGCGGTGTTTGTCGTAAGAACTATTATATAATGACTTACTGTGTTCATCATTCAAAAACAACTTCCAACTTACAATCCCATGCATAGCATGCATTCCATCACCGCTTCATCCGCCGAATTCAGTTTGAAAACCCCATAGAAAGACTCATGTTTTTCAATTTTATCGCGATGTTCATCGGATCGATCGGCATGGCCATTGCCAAGTAAGTTCCACTTTAGGATGTTTCGGTCGCTCTAACTCTATTAGTGCATCACTGATGGCTTTATATTCCCCCCACCAGCGATCCCTGGGGTAACGATATCCAGAATGTCAATAGACACTACTGCCAATTCCAGACGGTCATAATCGAGTCCGGAGACATGAGCTGTGTCTTCATAGGCGCTTGGTTCGCCTGGGACCTGTGGACAATCGTCCGTAAGTTTCGAATGATGGACAATAACGAACGTTTTACAGTTCAGAACTTGGCGGATCTTCTTGGAAAGCGTGAAATTTTCTATATCGGTATCGCCTATGTAAGTATCGTCTATTCTTGCGTGTTTATTTCCGAAGTTCCTGAAAGTTCACCAATTTCATTCTTTTGGGTCTTGTTTAGTTTGGAGCAATCGTGTTTGGTGTTGTCAGCATCCCATTCGCAGGTAGGTTTGTTGTATACATTGTTGGTTTAGCCTCAATTGAACATTCTTGCTTATTTCAAAACCTCTCGCGCACCTAAAGTTCCCAGAAATCTTTGGTGTTGGGTCGGCAACAACAGCTCCCCACTGGGTAGCTCCTTATGTGTACGGATAAACTTCATGCGTAGCGTTACGTTATGTTACGTTCTGTGATTAAATTTTTCCGTTTTAATATGGTTAGGCATTGCTTTTTTTTTACGTCTGGATGTGGATGGTTATGTTAATCAGTATCACAGTGCTGTCGTATGCGTGGTACGATGTCTGCTTACATATTGCGTAAGTCCACCCATATATTCGTTTGCCATTCTCTTTCGCTTCGCACTCTCTAATACCCCTCCCAACCCTAGTGAATACAGGGCATTGAACGATATACGTTTGGGATGCATCACCGCCTTCTCATGGATCCTCGTCCTTGATCTAGTTGGATGGTTAGTTTATTTCGTTTTCTTCCCAAAGACCGAAATTCCTAAATTCCTAATTGAAAGTTATTTTCCTATTCAGGGCGTTTGCCTCTGCAAACCGGTTCTGGACATTTGCCAATGACGGGTGCACCAACGTTCCGCTCGTAGTAATGCAGGCCATTTTCGGTTGCGGCCGTGGCTGTAAATATCATACACATTTTCAACATGTCTCTTCGTCAACATCATCCTCATTAACATTCTCGCTCTCCCAACTCCAGTGTTACTCGCCATCGCGTACTACGTGCTCAAATTCAATGACCAGTTCGTAGAACTGGAGCTGGGCGTATGACAGTGGTTTTCACTTGCTTTTGTAAATTGACAGAGCAGCTTACATAGGCCATTGGTTTAATAATGCTTGAAATAGGGACACATGCAACTAATAAAACAATAAGAGAAATTTGTTTTTGACCACGCTCACCCGAAAGGTGATAACTGTGGCACGAAGGATCACAAAGATTCTGGTCTAGACGATTTGGAATAGGCGTTATCAGGGTGGCTTGACTATTTATTGGACAGGAAAATCCATCATTACGAAACTATTGGGCGGGATATTCTGAAGCTGTACATAAGTATATATTATCCATGCTTCGTAAAATAAAGTCCTAAAATATAAAGATTAGATTAATAAATGATAAGGTGCTGTTTCGGTCACGAGTAACCCACGTCGAGCGCGGTGCGAGAAACGAAGAACCCGAGTTTCAAGCTGAACGCCGCTCTACTGAACGTTTTCGTTATGGGGAAGCAGGGTGATATGATCGGAGGTCAACGTCGACGGGACCATGGCGTTGCATAGGCTGACTCTTCTTAGCAATGGGAATGTTATGATTCTTTCCATTTTTCAGCCATCGCTGATCCTATCTCATTGTATACTATCTTATCCGTACTCAAAACAACATAAGCAATACTCCCTGGCCCATAGCAGCACGAATTACTCTCAACATCCTCGATATCCTCCGCACCGCTTTTCGAGATCCAGAATAAATCCTATCACCCGGGGACATCGGAGGGGCGTTCAAATGATCTCATCTGCTTACGGTCTCGTAAACAAGGTCCTGTGCGCTACATAAGCGAATTCGTGCATAAGAAAGGGCAAGAGAGTGCACTTACAATAGACAAAATATATTTAAAATCTTGTTCTATATTTATATTGGCTTACGCTTTTATTTTTCCATAAAAATACTAGCTCGTTAATGCCTATGTCCATCGTGCAAATAAAGTGGTTATAATATATTTTTTGTATATTGAATTTTAAACCACAAAAACTCTTAAATTAATAATATATACTTAAACAAAAGTATTTTTTCAATCTATTATATCATGACTTTTTTTTTTTTTTTTTTTTTGCCAGCTTAAAGTTATAATTATAGTATATTAGATTTTGTCAGGCGCATTGAATGTTTACAATATAAGTCCGGCATCAAAGGCAATTCAATCAAGAAAGATCGCGTTCAGGCCCACCCAACACGTTTCAGTACACGTCGTCTTTGTTGGTTTATCGCATTCATTGTCTTGACGACTCTCTGATTTTCGAAAGTTCTTACGCCAAACACCGTGGCAATAGACATTATGCTGACGGAACTCAAAATCCTCTGTGCGGTCCATATCTTCTGCTTCGTGCATTATTCGATGCTGTCCCAGGATGTGCAACTCATCGTGAATTCAGAAAGAGTGGCTGAGAGCGGTCCAGTCGAATTTGTGATTGCGGCGCAATGGCTTGTTTGGCCACAAGGTTCCACGTCCCCTCGGAATTCGATTAATTTTTTTTTTTTTTTTTTTTTTTTTTGGAACTCGATTGATTTCTTTCCAAGTGTATATACCAAATACTATTTCGGGTTTTCAGTATGCCTTATTATAATCGAATTATGACGTTTTCTACTGCGTCACCGGCTCTGCAAAAGTCTTTGCCTCCACAACAATTATGCAAGCAGGAGATCCCCAGCCGGCAATACGTTCTTTCCAAATGACGGACCTGGAGAACCTACTGTCTTCGTCATTCCAAAACAGCAATGCCATATATAGTATATATTCCCATCTGCAAATGCAAATTGACAAACCCGGCAGAAAGACTCGTACTCCTCAATCTCGTCCCGGCTTTCATCGGGACGTTTGGGATGCTCATTTCCAAGTTCCACCTAAGGATTTTTCGGTCACCTCAACTCTCTTCCAGTATACAACTGATGATTCATCCTCATCCTCCAGCGATCCATGGGGTGACGATCCCAAAAACGTCAATGTGCCCTACTGTCAATTTCAGACGGTTTTGATCGAGTTTAGAGATATGAGTTGTGTCCTGATGGCCGCTTAGTTCGCCTGGAACCTGTACACGAAGGCTAGGCGCCACCAGTCATTTCACAGTCAACGACTTGTTGCGTCATTTTGAAAGAGGCGAAAGATTTTATATTGTTATCGCTTATGTGAGAATCATCGATGCTTGAGTGTTTATTGTCGGTTCCTGAATGTTCACATTATTATTATTATTATTATTATTATTATTATTATTATTATTATTATTATTATTATTATTATTTTAATGCTCCTACTTAGTTTGGAGAAGTCATTTTTGCTATTGTCAGCATCCCGTTCCCAGATTTGTTTGTTATATAAGTATATATGATTAGTTTGGCTTCAATTGATCGTCTCAAAACCCCACAAATCGCGGGGTCAAAAACGCGGTCCTCTGGGCAACTCCTTATAATTATTTACGTCCCCGCCTACGTACGCCATTCATCACACCATCTAGGGTAACAGCCTGAATACGGGTTTCTTTTACAAGATCGAAACGCCGTTCCTTCACGCAATTCGCCCCCGCCAAAAAAAAAAAAACTTATTTCCACGAGGCGGATATAAATATATACTTCCATAACTATAGGGAACCTAAATTGATTGTCCAGAGTGTTAAATTTTCAGCCGCCGCGAGAGCAACCCATTTCGAATTGTCTAAACCCGTCTATTGGTTACTATCTTGATATATATACGTGAGGCTGATCCTGCAAACTACCTTTAGTGAGTGGCGCATAGTGATCAAACAATGTACAGCCTCACCAAGTTGGGTTTTGAGATAAAGTATCGTTAGTTACCATGTGCGTCCCCATTACAAGCATTATTACCTAAGGCCTATGTAAGCAGCTCAATGTCTAGCGATAATGTACGAAAGAGGAAAACAACGAAGACAACCGGTAGAAAGAAAACCGACCCTGAAATATACATGAGTAGGAGGGAGGGTGGAAGAGAAAGCGATAGCGAATGTACATGAGGCGAATGTACATGAAGTGAATGTACGTAGAGGCGCAACGCGTAGGGTGACGTGACGTATTGATGGGTGATGGGTGGCGGTCTTGCAACCCGTCCATTCCAATACAACCCAATGTAGCACCTTACGCCGCCCTATTCTTTTTCACCTATTCTATTGACCTTTTTGTACTTCTATTTTCACCTTTCTTTCGCGTTCCTGAATTATCTTTTGGGAAAGGAAAGCAATGCCAAGCATTGCGAACTTCTCTATTCAGTTTGCCCGTAAGAAACTCAACATCTTTTTTTATTATTATTATTAAGGCTTCCATGTTATAATCGACCATCGACTTCCACCACGCCGTCAGCATCGGCTTCTACCACGTCACCGTCAACATTTGCCATCGACTCGGCGGTTCCTACCGCTTCTCCTCCCGGAGACCGTCGTTCGTAACTTCTGCCGCGCCCTCGAGGTGGGAATCCTCGGTCTCTGTTGGGCCTACAATGGCATCAACGCCAATGGGTCGTGGACCGAGCAACACGCTGCCTGACGCAACCATGCACATATCGGCATGTGTGCTCGCAACCATTCACGGTTGCAACATGTTGACTGAGGTTTGTCGTTAACTCTTTCACCTTCCTTCAATTTCATTCATGGTGGTGTCAGTTTGTGCACGGTGCTGGTTTGTGGTGTCATTAGCATTTTTTTTTTTTTATTATTATCCCAATCCTTTCACGCGCGCTT